>CM041719.1:27883704-27963704 GCA_023373845.1 Nibea coibor | reverse complement strand
CCTAAGTGTAAGTATAGTATAGTAAATATTATAGTAAGTAATTATATTCTTCAAATAACTTACCGTACCACTTGCTGGTCCATTGCTGCCTTTATCCCTTATTTTGTTTGTATTATTGTGTATTTATCTGTAATTATTAAAGTGTTTGCTATTCAGAGTGAAAAGGAATAGGTCATGGTCAACGGTCATGGAGTATGACAAAATGCTAAAAAAAATCTATGTGTGTACCTCATACTGATCAAGACATCCCCATTCCTGAAGATGAAGAGCAGAATGTTGTCCTGTGTGACATCATGGAAATTTGCATTTTTCTCATTGGCAAAGAAAAGGTCCGGTTTCCATAAACACTGGAACATGTTGGGGTCAACTGTCAGCGCTTCACTCTTAAAATCAGTCGGGAGTCGTAGGCGAGGGTCATTCCATCTCTGACGAAGAAATATGTTCACTCTGTAGTCCTGTAGAGAGAGATATCATATGTATGTATAAGTGTCACCAGGTTTACTGCTGCTCCTGAAAATTGTACTGCTCCTATTTCCAGCACTAGTGTCATTAGTACACTCATTTTATTAGCATTAATATTAATATTACCATGTTATGTTTTGAACAGTGTGGTATCTAGCAGTAGCTGTGGTATACACAGGCAAATTCAAAATTCAACACAAAAATACTACTACTAATAATAATAATATGAAGTGTTTTATGATGTGCATATGTGTCACCATAGTGGTCTCCTGGATGGACCCAAAGCTATTAATGAAGATGTTCACCCTGGACTCAACTGGGATACCTGAAATAACACACACACAAATAAAACCAACTGTAATCAATGAGACTGCACTATTCTATAATGTATATTTTCTCATTACACATACAGTGTCCCACTTTTGCAGCATCTGTGCAGTTGCTGGGGCAAGCACTAGTGAGGTGTCGTTTGTGAACAATTTGTTCAATACGAACTAATCTTTTATATGATTCAGGAGTAATGACTCATCTCAGTGAGTGATTCGTTCATTTTTATGCAGTACCTTCCCTCACCACATGATGGCAGGCAGCTACATAAGCTCAATCAGCAGACCGAAATGATCAGTTCACAACTCCCTCAACTGTGCGTCTATCCTCGGTTCGTTCTTGTTCATTTGTTGCGTGACAGGCAGCTCAGGCTGTGTGACGAGCAGTACATTCGTGTTAATCAACAAGGGAGGATAGGGAGGATACAGGACACAGTCACTTTATTGTGGTGTGTATTTGCTTTCCTATATGGTTTGAATTAATGTTTGAGACCAGCTGTCTTTTTTACAACACCCACGAGAGGGCTACAGCGCCACCCACTGTAAAAATGAACGAAATGAATGACTGAATGACTCAAAAAAGGTTTGTTCAATTTACTGTCCAAGAGTAAAAGATCCGGGTCAGTAAAAATAGTCGAACTTCCCAACACTAGCAAGCACACACATCCCTACAGCTTCATACATCCAACATGCTGTTCTCTTTTCTGCCACCAAGAGTTGTGCTTCCTCATCATTACACTCATGCACGCAGAATGCAGTGAGGTGTCACTTCAAACAAGTCAGGGAACTTATTATAAACTTATTATAAATGTCATTATTTACACACAACCTATATAATAACATATATACATAGCTTGCCACTGCTTTATATTGACTGTCAGACATTGTTACAGTCATTTAATATAGATTTGATCAGTTTCTGGCAATGACTACTGGTTAGCATAGTATTTATGAGTCATACCCAATGCTGTTTGTCCATCTGACAGAAGAAACAGAAAAAATATGAGAATTGTGCTGTATGGCAAGGAAGTTAAGGAGACAACTTTCTCTAACTTTCTCTGTAATAGCTCAACAGAGAAACTCAAATGTCATTAACCTGCATGTTGATATTGTCTGAAACATGTCACAGATGAAATGTTTTGCGTCACTCCTAATTACTAATTACTGAGTAATTCTGCAATACATTCTATACTATTACTAATACTATCCGCACCACGTCATTTCCATTTTTATGGATACTTAAAGTAAGTATAGTAGTTTATAAATCTCTGTACCAAGCAGGTCCTTCAGATCCTCGGCAGCTTACCTTTTAGGTTGTATTTACTTTTAACATTTTGTTTTATTGTTGCGGCTTTTATGTTTGTTATTTTGGTTTTAATTTTCAGATTTCATACTGGCTTTTATTCCATAATGGTATAGCTGAATTTCATCTATTTTATTTCTGTATTTTCCTAGACTGTCTTCAGTGTTGTCTATTTCTATTTTTGCTCTATGAAGCACTTTGGGCTGCATATCTGCATGAATGGCACTAAATAAAAAAAATAAAAAGTCATTGAGGCATTTGGTTGAGGCTTGAAGCTTCACAAAGCAAATCGACCACACACACTCCTCGTGTCTGTCTGTCTGTCGTCATTCCATTTTCTCTTGCCGTGCCTTTGATTGTACTCCACCTCATTCTTTATCTAATCATCTCTTCTTTTTTAACTTTCCCTCCTACAGCAATATCTACTGCTGAATAATTAGGGCCCAAGCGCTGAACAACATTTGGGCAGCAATTGTATCCTCAGGATTTTTTTTTTTCCGCTGTGCCTCTTCAGGGGCATTTTTGGGGGGCTAAACACGCTCCAAAATTCACAAAACAAAAAACTCAAGGAGTTAAGTATGGCAAGATGGCTCCACAGTGCCACCTACAAAATCTTGTACGGAGCCTCCGCCATTGACAAAATTTCACGTAGAGACATGGCTTTTGGTGGAAACACGTATCTCCCCCAGGCCTACAAAAAAGTCTCTTCGTGACGTGGGCCACAACGAAGCGTACTGCATCCATTATGTTTCAAAACTGGTGTTTTTGGGTCATTTCCAGGGGTCGTATTAGAACAAACTCCTCCTAGGGCTTTCATCCTATCTGTTTGAAACTTGTCGTGTGCGTTCTTAAGGCCTTGCCAATGAAAAGGCCTAAAAAAAATTCTAAAAATAAAAAGAAGAAATCAAAATCGTGAGGTTTGGATTTTCTGTGTGGGACGGGCGGGGCCACAAAATTCTTGTTTTCATGAAATTTTGTTGTGTTATAACTTTGCGAAAAATACTCCAATCTTCCCCAAACTTCAGATATATAATGGCAGTCTGGCCTAGAACATTTCCATGCCAACATTTGGTGATTTTCACAGCGCCTTCTAGTGGCAATAGAAAAAAACTTTTTTGAGATGACGTCTAGCTCGGACAATATTGACCATATGGTGCAGTGAGTGAGTGAAAATATCAGAAACAACATTAGAAGAATTCACAGTGGCATCAGGCTACGTCACAAATAATAATGATAGTAATATGGACAATTACTGTATTGTAGCATATTGTAGCAACTCAAAAGTTCCCGTGTTTCCGTGACGGGTCCTTGGCTGGTCCTTGGCTGGTCCTTGACCGGTCCTTCACAGGTCTGACTGATGACGTAGTCAGTGAGGCCCAGACTGGAAACGCCCCTAAGCAGCCTGGGTGAAAACCAGCTGCAATGCCTCATTTGTCCACGGGGAGGAGCAGTGATTGTAATGTGCTGCTCTCACCGTAGACTGTATAGAGACACACCTGAACAGATACACTGGGCTGAGTGTGTGAGCCGATCAGCTGAGACAGAGCACAATCATGGATGTGGCTAGCGGTGCAACGGATCATTGTTGATCCAGGATCCGTTTATGTCGCTCCCCACAGACCGCCACCGAGTGATCCGCGGTTCAGTTGATGGAAAAAATAAGTTGTGATAACACTGAGGCACCGCTGCAGCCTCTCGTACTGTACAGCTCCATGTGGCACACAACAACAACAACATCATCTGACACGACACCCCTGTAATGTCTGATGAACCGTGAGTTCATGTTTGATGCTTTCTGAAGCCTGTGCAACACACTCGACTTCTGAGTATTTATTCCTCTGACCATCATAGCAGTCATATTGATGGTTATATGAACAGCTGTTATAGACCAGTGTGTCCAGCTGTGCACTACATGCAGATCAGGAGCGAGCGTGAGAGAAGAGACGCGTCAGTAATTCTGTAAGGACAGATCAGCCTAGATGTTGTTGATTTAATAAACAGTGACATGTTAGATATAAACACCATAAATACTCAGCCTCCTTTATCACTATTGAATGACCTAATAAATCTGTCGGCTGCTTTCTAGTCCGGTCCAATCGGGTTGTTTAATTACAGGGTATGACCAGAAGGTGGAGCTTCTCTCAGAATCAGTTTTTACCTGGAGATGACGTAGCTCACACCTCATTAGCATTCTCTTTGCTCAACCTTTTGTGTGTGCTTAATGGGCTTTTTGGTCTCCCAGTGTCACACAGATCACAGAGTAGATGGCTGGTTTGACTACCGTGTACTATACAGTAGCCTTGTGATCCGAGCGTGTTCATGAACAGGAGTTTACTGTATTTTCATTTTTGTCCATCCCATATGTTAAATTGTACCATAAATGAAACTCCATGCAGCAAGAACTTGGCTACTGTTGCCACTGAAAACAATGTTGACAATGAAAAACAAACGAAAACATTATTTGGATATATAGATCTATTATTATACTATTTTGACTGTTTGATTTGCTTGCCTTTGCTGAGTGTCTCTGGGTGTAGGCTACATTATGTGTCCTCAAGGTTGGACATTTGTCTTTTCATTTTTGTCCATCCCATAAGTTAAAACCTGCATTAATAAACTGAAATGAAACTCCATGAAGCAAGAACTTTCTTTAAATGAATTTCCATTAAAGAGAAAGAATTATGCTAGAATTATGCTGACAACACCCAATTATATTTATCGATCAAGCCTGATGAAACCAATCATTTAGCCAAACTGCAAGCGTGCCTTAGGGATATAAAAAGTTGGATGACCTATAACTTTCTGATGTTGAACTCAGATAAAACTGAAGTTCTTGTAATTGGACCCAAACACCTCAGAAACTCTCTTTCCGGAGACTTGGCCACCTTAGACGGGACCACCCTGGCCTCCAGCTCCTCCGTAAAGAACCTTGGAGTTATTTTTGATCAGGATCTGTCCTTTAATGCCCACATAAAACAAATTTCAAAGACTGCATTCTTCCACTTACGTAACATTACCAAAATCAGACGCATCCTGTCCCAAGCGGATGCAGAAAAACTAGTCCATGCATTTGTTACTTCTAGGTTGGACTACTGTAACTCTCTATTATCAGGCTGCCCCAATAAGTCTCTTAGGACTTTGCAGCTAATTCAGAATGCTGCTGCACGTGTTCTGACAGGAACCAAGATCAGAGATCACATCTCACCCATTTTGGCTTCCTTGCACTGGCTACCTGTTAAATCTAGAATAGAATTTAAAATTCTTCTCCTTACATACAAAGCTCTTCATGGCCAGGCACCATCATATTTAAAAGAGCTCATAGTTCCCTACTACCCCTCTAGGCCACTGAGCTCTCAGAATGCTGGGTTCCTTGTGGTTCCCATAGTTTCCAAAAGTAGACTGGGAGCCAGAGCTTTCAGCTATCAAGCTCCTCTTCTGTGGAACAAACTACCTTTCTGGGTTCGGGAGGCAGACACGGTCACCACATTCAAGACTAGACTTAAGACTTTCCTTTTTGATAGCGCTTATAGTTAGGGCTGGCTCAGGCCTTCCCTTAGTTATGCTGCCATAGGACTAGACTACCGGGGGACCCAGCAGGTTCTCATGGATCGTGGCTGCCGCCGTGGTCTGCTGCTGACGTCCACCATATTTAGCATTACATGCCATATATAGTCATTATTGCTACCATCCCCACTACAGCTTTGTTGGTTAATGACTTATTGCTGCTGTGCATCTGTGTTCCACTGCTACTGCAATCACCTTACCATTTATTGTAATTCATTGTAATTGTACAATATGTTTGTGTTGATTGTTCTGTACATGTGACATCCATTGCACGTCTGTCCGTCCTGGAAGAGGGATCCCTCCTCTGTGGCTCTTCCTTAGGTTTCTTCCACATTTTTTTCCCTGTTAAAAGGGTTTTTTGTGGGCAAGTTTTTCCTCACTCGAACCGAGGGTCTAAGGACAGAGGGTGTCACTCCCTGTACAGATTGTAAAGCCCTCTGAGGCAAAATGTGTTTTGTGACTTTGGGCTATACAAATAAAATTTGATTTGATTTGATTTGATTTGAATTACAGGTGATTAACAGCCTTTTGCAAGATTTTTGCAGTAGTGCCGGTAGGTCATGCTTTAAGCCAGCTGAGCTCGTACAAACACCTCATTATCACTTTCATTGCTCAACCTTTTGTTTGGACTTAATGGGATTTTTGGTCTCCCAGTGTCACACAAATCACAGAGCAGAACTTGCAGCTGGTTTGACTACTGTGTACTATACAGTAGCCTTGTGATTTGAGTGTGTTCATGAACAGGAGGAGGCGTAAAGGGTGTAAATGAAACTCGAAGCAAGAACCTTTTTTTTCAGTTTTCATGTATACAGGTACATGATACTCAGCAAAGTCAGGCAAATCAAACAAAAAAGTATGACAAATTATTATATAAAACTGTCCTTGAGTCACAGAAGTCTTTCGTTTATTTGGCTTCAGACGTTTTTAGGATGTGTGGGTGCTGAGTGGTGAAAGTCTCAGTGGGGGTTAAGAGAGGGGTGATGAACTAGTGAAGGGGGGGGGGGGTGGGCTGGTGTGGGTCCGGTGTTGAAGGTGGCGGGCTGAGGAGTGGAGGGGGGCTGGCCATGAATCATAAAAGAAACTCCATGCAGCAACAACTTTTTTAAAATTTATATGTAGACCAATACACACTCAGCAAAGGCAGGCAAATCAAACAGTCAAAATAGTATAATAATAAATCTATATCCAAATATTATTTTTTATTTGTTTTTCATTGTCGTTTAGCAACAGTAGCCAAGTTCTTGCTGCATGGAGTTTCATTTATGGTACAATTTATTTGTGCGGGATTTAATATACTGTATTTTCAAAAATGAAAATACAGTAAATGAGTCATCCTCCTGTTCATGAGCACGCTCAGATCACAAGGCTACTGTAGTAGTAGTCAAACCAGCCATTTTCCGCTCTGTGATTTGTGTGACACTGGGAGACCAAAAAGCCCATTAAGTGCAAACAAAAGCACAGAGCAAAGAGAATGCTAATGAGGTGTGAGCTACGTCATCTCCAGGTAAAAACTGTAAAAAGATTCTGAGAGAAGCACCATCTTCTGGTCATACCCTGTAATTAAACAAATAAGTGGAGTCACAGTAAAAAAAAAATAGACACGTCTAGGAGAAGGACGGGGGTCACTCCAGCCTCTGGAACTTAGCAGGCAGTTGGCTGGAAGACAGCTCCCATTCAGCTGGTTTTCGGCTTGGAGGAGAACTTTTGAGTTGCTACTACTGTAGAAGATGCAGCAGATCTAAAATAGGTATATGCATGTGAGTGTGACCATTGTGTAATTACCAGTCTGAAAATCATCTAAAATCTGAAATCGAATCTATTTACATTGTAACATACTTCCATGTGCCAAAATAAAATGACAGCTGAGCTGAGTCAATGATGCAAAGACAATACTTGACAACACTGATGATGCTCGATGCTCAAGAGACACAATGAGATGTTAAATTCTAATTCTATTCTATTCGATTCTAAATGAAAAGCTGCAGTTCCAATTTTTCAATTAGGTAACCAACTACTTTCACCTTTGCCCATACTTTGGAGTATGCCTGACTCCACCTGCAGGTGGATTACAGACTTCCTGTCTGACAGGAAGCAGCATGTAAAGCTGGGAAAACAAGTCTGACTCACAGCTCATCAGCACTGATTGCCCACAGGGCTGTATTCTTTCTCCTCTGCTCTTTTCCCTGTACACAAACAGCCGCACCTCCAGTCACCAGTCCGTCAAGCTCCTGAAGTTCACAGACGACACCACTCTCATCAGACTCATCTCTGATGGTGACGAGTCCGCTTACAGGTGGGATGTTGACCATCTGGTGACCTGGTACAACCAGAACAACCTAGAGCTCAACGTTCTAAAGACAGTGGAGATGGTTGTGTGCTTCAGAAAGAACTCAGCCTTACCTGCCTCCATCACCCTCAACTCCGCAATTGACACTGTGGAGTCTTTCTGCTTCCTGTGAAGTATCGTCTCCCAGGACCTCAGGTCGCAGACCTCAAGAGATCACAGCAGAGGATGTACTTCCTGCGGCAGCTAAAGAAATTCAACCTACCAAGCACAATGATGGAGGTTCATCCTGACCTCCTCCATCACCATCTGATACGCTGCTGCCACCGCCAAGGACAAGGGCAGACAGCAGCATGTTATTTGGTGTGCTGAGAAGGTGATTGGCTGCAATCCTCCATCCCTCCCACTCCGGTCACAAACTCTTTGAGACATTCCCCTCTGGCAGGAGGCTGCAGTCCATCATGACCAAAACCTCACTCCGCAAAAACAGTTTCTTCCCATCTGCTACTAGCCTTAGTAACAAAGCCTGGAGCCCCCCTTAACACTGAGTCTCTCCCTCTCCCCATCCAGACCTATTTTTTTACTTAATGTTTATTATGTGCCAACTACGCCAAGTCAAATTCCTTGTAGGAGCTCAGAGACAGAATTGTACCAATGCACAGATCTGGCCAAGGTTACAAAAGAATTTCTACAGCACCTAAGAGCCTCCGAAATCCTTAAATGGAAGAAGTTTGGGGCAACCAGAACTCTTCCTACACCTCATCACCTGCCCAATACAATCACAACAGTGAAACATGGTGGTGGCAGCATCATGCTATGGGGGTGTTTTTCAGCTGCAGGGACAGGACAACTAGTTGCAATTGAAGGGAAGATGAATGCGGCCAAGTACAGAGATATCCTGGAAGAAAACCTCTTGAGTGCTCAGGACCTCACACTGGGCTGAAGATTCGCCTTCCAACAAGACAATGTCTCTAAGCACACAGCTAAAATAACAAAGGAGTGGCTCCGGAACAACTCTGTGACCATTCTTGACTGGCCCAGCCCGAGCCCTGTCCTAAATCCAATTGAGAGGAGAGACCTGAAAATGGCTGTCCACCAATGTTCACCATCCAACCTGATGGAACTGGAGAGGGTCTGCAAGGAAGAATGGCAGAGGATCCCCATCAGAGGATCTGAGCTCCTTGGGCAGTTCCTTCAACCTGATGATTCTCATTTGCTCTGACATGCACTGTGAGCTGTAATGTCTTATATAGAAAGGTGTGTCAGCTTAATTAAACACAGCTGGGCTCCAATGAAGGAGTAAAACCATCTCAAGGAGGATCAGAAGAAATGGACAGCATGTGAGTTAAATATGAGTGTCACAGCAAAAGGTCTGAATACTTAAGACCATGTGATATTTCAGTTTTCCTTTTTAATAAATAAGCAAAAAGTTCCACATTTCTGTTTTTTTCTGTCAAGGTGGGGTGCTGAGTGTACATTAATGAGAAATAAAATGAACTTTTTTGATTTTAGCAAATGGCTGCAATGAGACAAAGAGTGAAAAATTAAAGGGGTCTGAATACTTTCCGTACCCACTGTAGTCAAGTATACAATAATAATTGCTGCAACTTTCAGCAAAAGGATATTGTCATTCTGGATGAGCATACATAAATATACCAGCTGATCCTGTGTGTCTGCTGTCTTTCTAAGAAGACATTGTTTGTCATCACTTACCTGTACAGTTTATAGCATTACCTTGAAAGTTAGGCCTTATTCTTGGGTCATAACTAACCATCAGACGGTTCAAGATGTTGGAGGTGGAATTAGCTGGAACCTGCGCCAGATCTTCTGGGGACAACTGGCTGTTAAACAGGATATTAATAGACATAAAAAAGTGAACACCAAAATCTAAAACACAAGTTTGGCAGGTGAGTCCAATTAAAGGGAAAACTACTAAAGAAGGCATATATATATATATATACATACATATATACATATATATATATATATATATATATATATATATATATATATATATATACACATATATATATAATGATGATAATGATATAATAATAATAATAATAATCCAACATTGCAGATTTGAAAAGAAGCATATATGATAGATGATTATTATCATTAGGGACCAAGCGCCGAACAACATTCAGGCAGCAAAAGCCCTATACGAGGATACTGGGATGTCTGAGAGTATCAGTAAGCACTGGAATCAAGATTAAAGCCCAAAGCAATATGAAGATATGAGCAAAAATACAATCTGGCTAGTTATAGTACCCCCTAAAGGTCAAAGGTCACCAAAATGCTTGGGCCTCTCAAAGAAGTGACCATGAGTCTGTGAAGTTTGAAGTCAAAATATCAAACAGTTGCAGAGATATGGCCCCAGTTCCTGTTTGGCAGTATCGCCCCTGAGTTTGATTGTCTGTTACGGACAAAAGGAAGCGAAATTATCCACGTGATACGTTTTGTGCGGCTTGGTCTGAAGATACTATGTGTCAAGTCTCGTTGAAGGTTTTTGATATGGCGCAAATTGACATAGAGTGTGTTGAACTCGGCTTGATCCAAGGATTCCAACAGTACCCCATTTGTGAAATTTGGACCAATGGGTCAAAAGTTATGAAGCTGAATGCACTTCAAACTGACATGTTGGTGGCGCTAGAGAGTTTACTGTATGGACATGAAAATTCTTGAGGTTGACAATGGGACTGTCCTGAAGAGGTGTGTCAAGTTTCAAAACTTTTCACCATGACTAGGGGCTGCCATAGACTTCAATTGCGGCGGAAACGGATCAATAATAAATATAGCTGCAAGCAGCGATGGGGGTGCCTAGCAGCATAGCAGCATAGCAGCGAAGCCTATGCCTACTAAGAAAGGAGTCCATACACCAAGTTTCGTGGCGATACATCAAAGCATCGCAGAGATATTGGCCCACTTCCTGTTTGGCGGCTTGGCTGTTATGGCAAAAGAGTTTGGAGTTCAGACATGAAACTTCAACCACCAGCCAGCCATGGTCTGAAGACCATATCCATCAAGTTTCATGTAAATCAGACAAAGTGTGTGACCTCTGTAATCATAAACGTGTGTTTGACTAAATCCAAAATGGCTGCAAAATCCTAATCTTAATCTTTACTACTACTCATATCGCCCCCTAAAGGTCAAAGGTCACCAAAATGCATGGGTTTCTCAAAGTATTTGTAATGAGTTTAAATTCTAATGGTCATCTAATGGTTGCAGAGATTGTGGCCCACTCCCTGTTTAGTGGCAAAAGAGTTTGGAGTTCAGTGATGAAACTGCAACCATTAGCCAGCCATGGTCTGAAGACCATATCCATCAAGTGCCGTGTAAATCGGACAAAGTGTGTGCCCTCTGCAATCATCATAAGTTTGTTTGTGACTAAATTCAACACGGCTGCCAGATTTGTATGCATGTATTACACAGCCTTTTACCGTGTGTGTGTGTGTGAGTGTGTTCAAGTCTATCATAAAATGAAGGTGCATCATACCAAAAACTTGAGCTTGTAAAAAAGGGAAAAAAGGGAAAAAGTCATGAATATTTGATATGTATGAGTAAGACTGATGCTGGTTTAACAAAAGAATCAATTTTTTTGTAAAAAAAAAAAAAAAAAAGAATAATAATAATTAATATTATTATTGGCATTGTTTTGTCTTACCGTGTGTTCTCAGTGATAATATTAATGAGAAAAATATGATGATTTAAAACGAGGCAGAGTTTTATCGTAACTCTTTGTCTTCTGTGAGGCATGACGCAATGTTGGCGTTACGGCTGGGGTGTGTGTCAACTGCGTTGGCTAGTCAAGGGCAATATGTCCGGAGCTAGCTGGCAGTTATGTTGCTCGACAATTGTGTTTGCGTTGTTGCACGTTGTTCTGTGAAATTTGACGCGATAAAAATGGCCGTTTATGTTTGGATTAATCTCATTATCTCGGTGAATTATCCGGTTATCACGTTAATGTGTTAGCGTGTACGCGGCAAAAATGAAAGAATCACGGAAAGTTGTTGCAACCGCTGTGATTCAAGCAGGGAATGTTTTTCTGGTAGTAACAGCTACTGCTGTGCCATGTCTGTCTGCAAAGCTGTCGTTCTGTTTGTCTGGGTGTCTCTCTCTCTGAGGCGTTTTTGTTGTGAGTGTGTTTATAGTGTTTTAAAGGAATACAAATTAACCGTCTGTGGACGGATTGGGCTGATCCACCTAAGAGCAGTAAATTTTACAAAATTTTACAGTGTTACTGTTACTGTTTCTCTGTCAAAGCTGTTGCTGGCTCTTTGCGTCTCTGCTATCTTTATTGGTCTATGTCTCGCTGCCATGTTCTCTCCCTTTCTTCTGCATTATTTCAATGCATGTGTTTTTTGTACATCTGTACAGCAATTGAGAATATGGTGATAGTATTGATAATTGTGATAGTTTTGTCACTGTAACTGAGATATTTAATTTTGCATATTTTTACATCCCTGGTCACTAGGTACATCTGGAAGTTGAACATCAAATGGAAATGGCAAGTCCAGCTAAATGCACGAGAACAGGAACTGCTTACAAACGAGGGTGAAGTGCGCACACTTGCTCTAACAAATTCATGTGTGGGAGGGTTTGTTGTGGCATTCTTTGGGTCTACAGCAGGATTGGACACTGAACGTATTAAGGAGGCCCTGCTCTGTCCGTGTGAATGAAAATTCCAGCAAAAATCCTGGTAAAATGCAACAAAGCGTCACTTCAAGTCCCCCCAGCTGAGGTCCACCCACCTGAGGTCACGCCACCTACAGTCATGCCACCTAAAGTCTTGCCATTTGAGGTCCTGCCATCTGTGGCCTCTGAAAAGATCAGCATGGACAAATTGTCAGTTGATGATTTGGAGAGTCTCGAAGATCTGTTTGATGAAATGAAGCATTAGGTTTCGTTATGTGGTGTTGATGTCACACATTGTTTAGGCTTTAGGCTTTAAGTTTCATTCACTGTGTTTGAGCCATAAGGGGAGAGCGTAACTTTTTACTTTGTGTTTTTATGTTGTTTGGGTTGGTGTGCATTGTAGTATATTTATAGAAAGATTTTTTTAAGGCATTTTGTGTGTTTGACATGCAAAGGTGTAGCCATTGGCAAATTATTTTTATTTAGGGTTGAGTGTACTTGTTCTTTGTACTCAAAGGTATAGTTGTTGAAAATAATGGAGATTTCTTCTTATTTTACTGCTGTGTGTTAGCAGTGTTAGCATATTTATAATGTTTCCAATGTTGAAATTGTGGGCAAAAAAAAATTCTCTCCATTGTTTTTACAGTTTTTAATGTGTCCTTGTTGAACATAACCTGATTCAAAAATTGTGATGGTAAACAAGTTTGAAACTAAGGGTAACTGTAGTAATTTAACTTGTCATTAGAAAACATTGCAAGTGAAACTCAAGTGATTTTTTTACGGTATGGCTAGCAAATTTTCGCCTGAAATCTTTCGGTTTACGTGTTGGGCTCAGATGATTTTGCAAAACTAAGGGGCTAACAGGTTTAACAATGTATTGTTGCTTCTGTGGTCTACTTTCTGTCTGAATTCATGTTTGTTTACAGGTACTTAGATTGTGCTATAGGAGGAGGTATGCAGTTAGTCAACTTGTAAGTTGCCATCCATAAGATGAGGTATGATTTTGGGTGTACGAATGCTACGAAATAGTCTAGCAGCCTATAGCAAATACTATAAGATCTATGACAGTGAGCGTACTTCTATATTCGACATATTTTAACAAATTCCAAAAGGTTTATTAACGGTTAATATGGAGCATCGGCTAGATGAGTGTAGCACTTATTTTGATCACTTGGACTAAGGCTGCAGATCGATGACCTCAAGGGAAGACACATCTATCATCTGTACAGGAAATAGCTTATGTTTATACAGACTGATGAATTTTACTGGGGAGTCTTGTATCCTCAACCATGGTAGTGATAAGAATCTTCTCTTTGCCAATATGTAATTGTGAAATTGCTTATGATCGCTATTATAGTTAATGAGTCATTTCAACATATAACGTGGCAAATGGAGAGGGAATGAGAGGAACCATGCATGCAAGGTGTGTAGGCAAGGAGACAATGTGTGTGAACAAGCTTGGTAGAGAATAAAACAACTAGAAAAATTTCTAAAGAAATTTTGAGTGTGCCTGACTCTGGCCCCATCGCTGCCTGCTGGCTTCTGCCTGCTGGCTTTTGCCTGCCGGCCCTAATTAGCAGAGCAGTTACTGCATGTGTTAGTTGGAAATGCTGACAGAGAGAGAGAGAAGTTGCTGAAACCACTAATTTTTGTATTAGCCACTCATGTTAGCAATTAGCATGATGCGCTAGCCACTAATTTTACATGCTAATGCTACCACTAATTTCAAGCCACTAAGGGCTTGAAATTGTGTTATGATGTAACACAGTCCTGCTGGATTCACTGTCAAATCAGATGACTTGTGTCTGACACACATCAGCAACAGTGAAAATAGCCCCTCTCCTCCCTCAGGCAGGCTTGAGGTTGCCAAGCAACCAGGGCCAACTGCTGGGCCCTAATCAGCAGAGCAGTTACAGCACCTGTTATAATGTCAGTTGGAAATGCCCAGAGAGAGAGAGGAACCAAATGAAGCCCCTCGAACAGGCGGCATTAAATGCCAAACGCTGTGCCGTATCCAAAAGCCGAAATATTCGTGATCTGCGGCTTTTTCTCGACCAGTTTTGTGCCCAGTTTGAGAGCTAAATGTTAAAAACTCTGGCATTTATCATGTAGTAAAGAGCAAGTGGTCTCTGCCCTTCAGGAGATTTCTCCTCTCAAATTAACATGGGAGTATATTGGGCAGGAGATGGGTGTTGGTCCCGAATCTTTGTGTCTGAGGCCAAAACCATAATACTGACAGCTTCAGCAGTGGTATCTATGCGACGCCAACATATTTTCCTACATTTCTAGCTATAAATGATTTCTGTAGCTTGACATTTGCGGCCACAGTCGCAGTTTATAAATGTATTTTTCTCTCTGCCCGCACTCTAGTGATGACAATACACACCCATTCATTTTTTGGCATTTTCTTTGGTGTACAGCGGCAAAACCGTTGGGTGAAATGCTTAACATGAACATAGCCAACGTGTCCTTGCCGAGCCGGCCGTTTTGACTCCTTGTTTGTGTATGTGCGATAAACTCTGGGAGCCTTGGCGAACCAAAGAAAACACGGAAGAAACAGAAGACGAATAATAAGAATAAGAATAAGCCCGCGGGATATTAATGAGTGTGCTCTTTCAGGCACACTCAATAAGCCGGGTGGATAGTAAAGAGCGTGCTCTTTCAGGCACACTCAATAAGAAGAAGAAAAAGGAGCCAGGTGGATAGTAAAGATTGTGCTCTTTCAGGCTCACTCAATAATAATTAGAAAAAGCCAGATGGATAGTAAAGAGTGTGCTCTTTCAGGCACACTCAATTACAATAACAACGCAAAGAAAAATTGCACGTAGCGTTTGTTTGTTTGATTTCAGTTTTACAAAACATTTAGTAAAGCGGTTTATATGTTGCTTTCTTTTCTTTAAATAAGCTATAAGTTTGTCAATGTAGATTTACCTTAGTTATCATAACCTGTAGCAGTGTTTACACGACATGGTTTTGAACGCTCAATTGAAGCTCTGATTTTATTTTTTCAGTTGCTGCATAAAACAGTGGTGCATTTTACAGCATAGTTTTCTGGGAAAAAACATGGAATGAACATACGTTTTGTGAAATTTTGCTAATGTGGTTATGGCTATGTGTTCAGCCAATAGTGGCATCATCAGTGCTCAGGGTCACTGGGATGCGCATTAAGATTTTCCAGTAGATGGCAGTATAGGCTTTCCAAAAGATGTCTATAAACATAAATTCTACCACAGAATCACAAACTTACCTGTCGTAGACTACAAATAGGCTAAATACCTTCAAATGTAGTATGGTACAAGGGCAGTTTCTTGCAGAGACCTGCACAGGTTTGGGTACCCACAGGTGAACCGTAACATTTTGTACAACCCGCGGATACCCGAACCTGTGCAGGGTGAAAATCTTTGAGCTGTGTCGATGCCGGGTCGGGTCAGAAGAACCAGAGCGCAGATCTAATCTGCGATTTACAAAACGTGCCTACAAAAAAATAAATATTATTTAAATATAAAAGCTTATTTTGTAGTGAATTGTAAACCCCCTTTAAAAGTAAAAGTCAAAAGTAAAATCGGATTTGTTTTGTCTGTAGGTAACGTCACGCGATGTCCTGCAGTGCAGTTCAAAGAGCTGAGAAGGAAGTTAGTTAATGGACAGTATAAAGTTGATGATGTTGAAGATCTAAATGGACTGTACAGGGAGGCAGATTTATGTTTACTTTGCGCAGGGTAGCCCATGTTATTTTTAATTCATGTGTGCGCACGGCACGGTTATCCCTTACTGTAGGCCTACTGGGCATTATGTAAATTCAGAGTTAACTTGGATACATTTTTTCTATGTTAAGGCAACGTTTAGGCCACTGAACTTAATCATTCCACTTGCCTATGTCGTAGCAATAAACTTCTGTATTTCATTTTGACTTTGATTTATTTTAATTCGGGTACGGTTGGGGTGACGGGTCTATTTATAGCGGTTCGGGTCAAATTTAAATTCTGTCGGGTAACGGTTCGGTTCAGGAATGAGGTATGACGGGTACGGGTTGGTGCGGTTTGTGAAAATTTTCCGTGCAGGACTCTGGTCTCTTGTTTGTGCATTTGACAATTTGATGCAGGAAATAAAAAATTGCATTTTCAACTCATTAAAAATGTGCTAACACTAAGCATGACGATGTAAGTAGTTTACTATGCGTGTACATAGCTGCATTTTAGGCTGGATTGGATAGGCTAGCATGTCAAGTTTGTTGACATTTTACAGCGTGAAATCAAGTGCAGCGAATAAGATCATTATTAATAAGAACATAATGATGTAGTTAAAAGTATGTTAATAACGCTAATTACGTTACATCCATCTCACTATTTTTTTTTGTTTAGGAGCTACCTTAGCTTCAGCTACAGAAAACGAGTGTTTGTGTTTTAAATAAAGTGTCTATCGTCTTGTTTATGTGATCATTTTTCTTTTCACGGCACACAAGCCTATGCCTGCTGAGGAAGGTGTAATGGGTCCATACACCAGGTTTTGTGGCAATACATCAAGGAATCACAGAGATATTAGCCCACTTCCTGTTTAGCGGCAAAAGAGTTTGGAGTTCAGTGATGAAACTTCAACCTCTGAAGACCATATCCATCAAGTGCCGTGTAAATCGGACAAAGTGTGTGCCCTCTGCAATCATAATAAGTTTGTTTGTGACTAAATTCAACATGGCTGCCAGATTTGTATGCATGTATTACACAGTCTTTTACCCTGGACTTTAACGTTACTATTTTGAAGGGGCATCACAGAGTGAAGGCTTTTGTTTTGATGAGGTTGCAGACAGCGTCACCCTGAAGAAATTTCTAGAGCTGACCTTCATTATGAGCGAGCTTCAGCACAGGTATGTTGTGTAGTGTTTCTAGGCTAATGAGTGCTAATGGTTGTTTTGTCTTACTATTTGTTCTCAGTGATAATATTAATGAGAAAGGCAGCAAAAATATGATGATTTAAAACGAGGCAGAGTTTTATCGTAACTCTTTGTCTTCTGTGAGGCATGACGCAATGTTGGCGTTACGGCTGGGGAGTGTGTCAACAGTGTCGGCTAGTCAAGGGCAATATGTCCAGAGCTAGCTGGCAGTTATATTGCTCGAAAATTGTGTTTGCGTTGTTCCACGTTGTTCTGTGAAATTTGACGCGATAAAAATGACTCGGCAAAAATGAAAGAATCACGGAAAGTTGTTGCAACCACTGTGAAACAAGCAGGGAATAACTTTTTGTTTGTTTTATTAATAACAGTGTTGTCGAGATCGGCGCACATTTTGTTATTGTTACGCCATGTGTCTCCATCAAAGCGCTCTCTCTCGTTCCGTGTGTGTCTCTCTCTGACGTATATTGCCATACAATGTCTGTACTATGTTAAACAAATGCAAATTAATCTGGGGATGGATACGCCAGATTTTTTTTTTTGCACTGTTTTCAGAAGATTCCGCTGATTCCGAAGATGGAGATGCGCAGGTTGTATCTGTCCGGCACTTGCGCATTGTTCTAAGCCACCATGTAAAAGACCAATCAAAAAATAGATGTTCGGCAGATTGAAAGCTCAGTCGACAAATGGCAAAACTGTACGCGGTGGAATATTTTCTTTTTGAACCAGTATACGGTATCTATGACGTATTTTAAATGACGCTGCGGTCTTGTGGAGCAGGGACAACAGACAGAAACAGCAGAGCAGAGTGAAGGGGGCAGGGATCACACAGAACAGAGTGACAGACGGCCCAAAGTGACAGAATAACTTCATATACTATTATACTTAAATACTATTTCTATTGAATGACAGGGTTTGTTTTGCTAAGTTGCAGGCCTGACAAAAATAAGACAAAAATGCATGGGACATTTTTTATTGAAAGACCAGTATTTTATTGTCTTCACATATTTAGATGAAAAACTGCATATGCATGTCATGCAAAGGGTTTGAAAAATAATATTGTCATTCAAATCTTCACTAGTACTATTTGAGTAAAAAATGACAAATCTACTTATTGCTTTTTGCAATTGTTTAGAGTATTGTAGATGTTTCACTCATATTTCTGTTATTAAGGTTATTATATTTAGTATGTTATTTGTTTATTAGTGTATTACTTTAATTGATACTTATTACAGTCCCCAGAGGGTTAATGCAAAAATCACATGATGGAAATGTTACTTCTATTTTTTATGTGATGTGGCCATGCCTTTTGATGAAGCACTGCAGCGGGCACTGTTCAGTAATGATGCTTGCTTATTGACCATTTGTGGTAATACTTGTGCCATAGTGAATAGAGAGACATGATTTACCTTTGTTGATTCACATGCAAACACCTGGGTTAATCACAAAGGTCAGAGGGTAAGTTGTGTTGCATACTTTAGTTCTGCAGAGTCACTGATCAGCTTTGTTTACAATTTTGCACCATTCATTCAGCATCATTTGGCGTAAGCACACCTCGGTTTGAGGTAACGGGAGTCAGTGCTGTCGTAATGTCGAATAGCAATGAACAACGATCACAGAGCGACACATCCAGCAGTAGCACGACTACATTGAATCTTCCGAATGGCAACCTGCTGTACAGTGATGTGGTAAGGGGACCCAAAGACCTACACAACCAACAGACAGCTGCAAGTCGCTTAGTTACATCAGCTGCAGTTGCAGGTAATGCAAACAACAAAACAGTGCCCACAAAGACAGAATTGGACTTGAATACTAAAGTACTATACAGCAATGTTTTGAAACGTGTTGCAAGTGATGTTTCACAAAAGCCTGCAAAGCCTAAAGGTGTTTCTTGATTGGATAAAGATAATACCAAGTTGATGAGTACAATACATCGATCACAGACTGCACTACTACTACTAAGTGTTCTGGACAAAACAAGGGCAACTAAAATCAGAGACAGACATCTGCAAAAAAGATGAAACATGCGAAAACCAAAGACTATTTTGAACTGGACAAGACTTGCAAAGCACACTGCGGTGATGTAATTATCACTGACGCAAATGTCCTAAAGCAGGCATTTAAACCTTTAACTCATAATGATCAGGATACACTGTGCAAAATTGTTGGACATGCAAACGAAAATTTTGAAGGCTTAAAGGCAACAACCAATGTAGATGACATGGGGTGTCCTTGTAAGATAAAAACTATTAAGCCAGATGGGAATTGCTTTTACCGTAGTCTTGCCTTTAGCATTTGTCATAACGAAGAAAAGCATTTGAAAATTAGACGGGCTGTAGTGCAACACCTGCAGAAGTACAGCAATATTATTACTTGAGGGATGAATATACATCTGTACAGGACTATGTAACAAAATCAAGGATATAGTACTGTGGTACCTGGGCAAAGGACATTGACCTATTTGCTGCTGCCGATTTATTCAAAACTACTATTTTTACCTTAAATGATGGGAGATGGAACATGCACAGACCTACTGTACGCCCATACATCCAGAACTGTATAAATTTAAATCACACTGCTAATCATTATGATGAAAGAATCAGAGTCCGTGTGCCGGAATATGCCTGTCTATCAGTGATGGACCGTTAAGACGCCAGCGGAAAAGAAAATTCACTGAGTTAGACAAGAAGGCAGAAAAAGAGCGAAACATGAGCGTTATCTTAAGAACAGCGAAAATTTTGAGTTTAAGAAAAAGAAATGTGATGCTTTCAACACAAAGTATGAAACCCATGTGCAGTTTAAAGCACATAAACTTGCACAGCGTAAAAATAAGTATGATACTGATCCAAATTTTAAGAAAGCAATGTATGAATTTTCAAAAAACACCTATAAGATGAACATTATATTTCAAAATAAAGTACGTGATTATAGTCATACGAAATATAAGAGCAACATCTTCTTTCAAAATAAAGTTCGTGATTATAGTCACACGAAGTACAAGAGCAACGTCTTGATTCAAAATAAAGTTCGTGATTATAGTCACACGAAGTGCAAGAGCAACGTCTTGTTTCAAAAGAGGGCCAATGAGAGGACCAAGATGAAATATCATGAATATGATGAATTTCGTGAAAATAAAATTAAGAGTAGCAGTGACGCTTATGCAAATATGAGAAAGAAGTTTTGGGTGGAAACCAACCACCAAAGATTGATAAAGACAGTGATGCTGACGTGGTAAATTTCATCAACCGATACATTTCCTGTGAGATTCCACCAGAGTCTGATGCAGAGCTTTATGAGGTTGTGAACAGTGTACAGGACACACAGCATAAAACACTCAAAGACATGCCGTAAGAAAAATACAGTGTGCCGATTCAATTTTCCACAACCACCATCAAGCCGAACTTTCTTTACAAGAGATGGGAACTCAGAGGACTTGAATGAAATTACCAGTGCAAGTGAAGTCATAAAGAAAGTGAAAACAGCGTTGACTAATCCTGACCTAAGTTATGATACAACTGATGCTTTTTTTGAATCACTTGGGATACATCAAAGCCTGTTTGAGAGAGCATACACCCAATGTTCCAAAAAGAAAAACATTGTCCATAAGAGAAATCTGTCTGACATTTGGGTGAATCCGTACAATGAGGACTTACTGCGTGCTTGCTCAGTAAGTCAGCTTCAGCAGTCTGATGACGAAAGTAGCATTTGAATGACTAAGACTTAAGACTTTCCTTTTTGATAGCGCTTATAGTTAGGGCTGGCTCAGGCCTTCCCTTAGTTATGCTGCCATAGGACTAGACTACCGGGGGACCCCCCCCCCCCTACTAACTAAACTTCTTCCCCGGAGTTTCTGTGCTTTCTCGTCCAGCAGGTTCTCATGGATCGTGACCGCTGCTGTGGTCTGCTGCTGACGTCCACGCCTTACTGTAAACCCTCTCTCTCTCTCTCTCTCTCTCTCTCTCTCTCATCATGCATATCAATGTAAAGCAGTTCGATAACCCTTAGAGTCTGCATAAACGGGGCCTGAGGTTTTATTGTTCTGTCAATCATTCTCTCTCTCTCTCTCAATGTAAGGCAGTTCGATATCCCTTAGAGTCTGCATAAAATGGGCCTAAGGTCTTATTGTTCTGTCAATCATTATCTCTCTTACACCTTTTCTTTGGATGTTACTAACTACACCTCTTCCCCGGAGTTTCTGTGCTTTCTCGTCCAGCAGGTTCTCATGGATCGTGGCTGCCGCCGTGGTCTGCTGCTGACGTCCACCATATACAGCATTATATGCCATATATAGTCATTATTGCTACCATCTCCACTACAGCTTTGTTGGTTAATGACTTATTGCTGCTGTGCATCTGTGTCTCTCTATCTCTATCACAGATTCCACTGCTACTGCAATCACCTTACCATTTATTGTAATTCATTGTAATTGTACGACATGTTTGTGTTGATTTGTTCTGTACATGTGACATCCATTGCACGTCTGTCCGTCCTGGAAGAGGGATCCCTCCTCTGTGGCTCTTCCTGAGGTTTCTTCCACATTTTTTCCCTGTTAAAAGGTTGTTTGTGGGCAAGTTTTTCCTCACTGGAACCGAGGGTCTAAGGACAGAGGGTGTCACTCCCTGTACAGATTGTAAAGCCCTCTGAGGCAAAATGTGTTTTGTGACTTTGGGCTATACAAATAAAATTTGATTTGATTTGATTTGATTTAATGTGGTGGAACAATACAAGAGCAGGCCTCAGTCAGCACAAATGGAGGATTTATGCCTTGCCAGCTTTTGCTCACAGTTCTCAGAGGTTTCATTCAGAGAGAGATTCACACGACTTGATACAACTTAACAACAACCGTGACTTCATCAAAAAAAGGACCAGAACACAGCCTGCTGTCGTGAGGTATCCCAGGTTTTCACCAACAAAAAATCTGGAAAACTACTTCCATACATTGCTGCAGATGTTTTTACCTAATTATGAAGACTTTCACCTCAAACCACCTCAGTTTGATACATACGAACAGCTCTACAAAGGTGGTGCGGTGACATGTGACACTGACATCCAAAGAGTGCAGTCAATTGTGGACCACAACAAAGCTTTATTTGAAAAAGAAAGTGACAAGATTGACAAAGCCAAGCAGTTGCTGGATAACGACATTGATTTAGAAGATGCTTGGGCTCAGATATGTCCGGAAACAGAAAGAGAACGTCTCAGTTGTTTGGATCTCATGAAAAACAAAGCTGTAGATGATGAAGAAGGAGGTCATGACATTGCTGATCTTATTCCTGACCTAACAGCAAACCCACAGACAACATGCACTTTGGAAACTAATCACATGACAATGCCCCGAGAAACTGCACTAAGTTTATTGCAATTATTGAATGAAGAGCAGGCAGCAATATTTTATGCTGTTCGTCAGTGGTGACTGCAAAAACTCTTTGGACAGAATCCTGAACCATTGCGATTATTCACTACGAATCTACATGACTGCTGTCACAACTTGCTGACAATCCCGAGGATCTCACTGTGCTTCTTACAGCACCCACTGGTGTACATTCTCCATTGGTGCAAATGTTAAACTGCCTTATCAACCCCTGAGTGATGAGAAAGTCAAATCAAATCAAGTTTATTTATATAGCCCTTTACAATAGCCAGACGGTACCCAAAGTGCTTTACAACAAAGCTGTAGAAACAATACATAACAGGTACATAGATAAATAAATGCAGTTAAAATTAAAATACAATAAAAAGAAAATAAAAGAAAATAAAAGTGCTGTAGTGTTAAAACCTTCCAGAAATGTATAAGACGCAGCAGGCAGAGTGAGTACACATGAAGTGTATACCTAGTCGGAATAAAAGGCCAATCTAAAAAAGTGTGTCTTAAGTTTTGATTTAAAAAGGCTGAGATCACTAGTGGTGCGGATATCAGCGGGCAGTTTGTTCAACAGGCTGGGACCAGCGACGGCAAAGGAACGATTGCCCCACTGTTTGAGTCTCGTCCTGGGGGCCTCCAGCAGAAGCTGACTAGAAGAGCGCAGAGCTCTGCCACAGTTGCGAAAAGTCATTAATGGCGTTAAAAACAAACAACAGAAGTTTAAAATCAATCCTAAAACAGACAGGGAGCCAGTGGAGTGACGCCAGCACAGGGGTGATATGTTCACGCCTGGACGTGCCCACTAAAAATCGGGCAGCAGCATTCTGCATGAGTTGGAGACGAGCAATAGAGGACTGACTCCAACGTAAAGGGCGTTGCAGTAATCAAGTCTGGAGCTAATAAAAGCATGGATTGCCCTCTCAAGATCCTGCCGACTGAGAAAAGACTTCGCTTTTGCCAGTAGACGAAGCTGAAAAAAGCCTGTGCTGACAACAGAGCTAATCTGTTTTTCAAATTTGAGCCCATTATCAAATGTTACCCCAAGATTTTTAACATGTGATTTAAAAAAGGGGGCCAGAGTACCAGAGTTTGTAGTGAAAACATTCAACATGGATGGTGAACCAAACAAAATGCACTCGGTTTTGCTGTCATTTAGATGTAAGAAGTTCTGTGCCAGCCACTGTTTTATATCGGTGATGCAACTCGACAGCTCAGCAAGTGCAGTGTTATTGTTCGGTCTCATGGGCAAATAAATCTGCAGATCGTCAGCATAAAAGTGACAAGAGAGGTTGTGTTTTTTATGATTGAACCCAGACGTAGCATGTATAATGAGAAGAGGATAGGGCCAAGAATAGATCCCTGTGGCACCCCACAGGGCAGGGATGCACTTGAGGAGCAGTGGTCACCAATCGCGACCGAAAAACTCCTGTTTGCCAGGTATGACCTAAACCACTGAATAGCGGTGCCACGGATGCCAACGTGCTGCTCTAGGCGAGATAGGAGGACTGCATGGGCAACTGTATCGAAGGCTGCTGTGAGGTCTAGTAGCACCAGCACAGCAGGATTCCCAGCATCTACAGACACGGCAGTATCATTGTGCACCTTTAACAGTGCTAACTCTGTGCTATGACGGGATCTAAATCCAGACTGAAATTTCTCAAGAACAGAATTTATCTCCAAGAATGTCTGTAATTGAATAAAAACAACTTTTTCTAGAACCTTAGAGAGAAAAGGCAAGTGGGAGACAGGTCTGAAATTGGAGAGCACAGATGGGTCAAGATTTGTTTTCTTTAGGAGGGGCCTGACCGTAGCGTGTTTGAAGGCAGCTGGAACAGACCCTGAGCTAAGAGAAGTGTTAATGAGAACAAGCAGACTCGGCCCAACACAACTCACAACTCAGAACCCCTTTCAAAAATTTGGCTGGAATAATATCTAAGGGACAGTTCGTGGGTTTCATGCCACTAACCACATTAGTAAAAGACGACAGGGAAATGGGCTCAAACCGCTCAAGAACAGCAGTCTGTGCCTGAGGAGCACAGACATCAACAAGGGTCATATTCATTTGCGATATTCTGCCTGACAGATGCCACTTTATTGGTAAAGAAAGACGCAAACTCTTCGCAGGTTGCAGTGGAGGCATCGGACAGGACAGTTGGGCGTGGATTGATGACAGAATCGATAGTATTGAATAGCAGTCTAGGGTGATGGGAGCTGTTGGCTATAATGGAGGACAAATATTTGGACTTCGCTTCCTTTAGCTCTCTGGTAGGCAGCCAAACTGTCCCTTAGCTGACAGGTGCGGACATTCAACCAGGGATCCAACTTGGTTTTGGTAGATTTATGCCAAAAAGGGGCAACAGAGTCAGAATTGCAGAACATGTTGAATGGAAAGTGGAGAGTAGGCTGTCTGGACAAATGGGAGGAACCGGCTGACAGTCAACAAGCAGCTGAGAGTTCCTGGAGGCACCAGCAAACTCCCCAGCCATTGATGGAGTACAGATTCGGTGTCTGCGAGCTGAGGAAACTGGCTTATTGGCAGGTCGGGGGGCAGCAAAGTCGAAAACAACAGGGAGGTGATCCGAGATCGCAGTGTCAACTATTTCTCTGAGGGAGACTGAAAGCCCATGAGAAATCACAAGGTCGAGAGTGTGCCCATGCTCATGAGTTGGTGCATTAACAGATTGAGTGAGATTAAAAGAATCTAAAAAGGCCTTTGAAATCATTGGCCAGTTGATTTGCTCTACAACAAACGTGAATATTAAAATCTCCACAAATCAAAAGTGTATCAAACTTTGGAATAAAATCGGACAAGAACTCAGAGAACTCTTGAAGAAAGTCCTTATGAAATCTGGGTGGGCGATAAACTGTGGCACACAGCACAGGGCAGGGGAGGTCAATTACGAACAGCTGCAGTTTGAAGCTGGAGTAATTGTCAGTGGTTATCATCCAGCATCTGAAGCTCTCCTTGAATATAGCAGCCAGACCGCCCCCACGACCGGCAGCTCGCGGGGTGCTGAAAAAGGAACAGCCGGGAGGGAGGAGCTCTGAAAAGGCGCTGTTGTCACCTGGATTCAACCAGGTCTCTGTCAACAGGAGGAAATCAAGATCATGTGTTGTGAAAAAGTCATTTAAAATAAATGTCTTGTTTGTAAGAGATCTGGTATTAATCAACGCTGTGTGAACTGAGCATTGGTCCGTCTGACGAGAGAAGTAACTGAGCGAGCGGAGATTCAGTGCTGATCTAGGTGCCCTTACTATTTTTTGGCGTGCTGTACTGATTCTAACTAGAATATATCTGGTGGTTGAGGATTTAGGACTGTTAGAGCAAACAGAGGGCTGGCTGTGAGCAGGTGTGGGTGTAAGTGGCAGGGTTGACCTGAAGGGGGAGCCCTCATAAAAAATGGTGCGTTGTGGTTCAGTCTTCGAGGGAGAGGGCAGATCCAGTGTGAGGGTGGGAGATGTCAATACTTTAAGGATGATCATTGATGAAGTGTCCATGGTTGACCACTGTCTTTTGGCCTACATTCATGGAAGACTACGTCAAATCAAGCAGACTGGTGATTATTCCTTGTTTGCAAATGTTTCACTGATCTGTGTGGGTGTCTTCTTTCAGTTGAGACATGTCAAAGGCACACCTCTTTTTTCTGACAACACAGGAGCCAACATGTGGGAGAACAACTTTGAAGTTGCTGAGCTTACCAAAGTTGTGAGGCAAGAAAATGCAGATTTTGCCGAGATACTGAATCACCTTCGTAAAAAGAATTAAAGTCTTGGTGTGCATGATGTCCTTGCATTAAAGCAACATGAAACTGGTGAAGACTCTACAGACATTCACATATATGCTACAAATGCAGACGTTGATGAATACAATATTACCATGTTGCATGAAAATTGCCTAGATGCAATCAGCATACACGCTCGAGATTTTACACAGAATCAAAAAACTGGAAGAATGGAATGGAAAGTAGGCTTCCATACAAAGGTTTTTAACTCATGCTTGGCAAGGTGTGTGTCATTGGGCATTAGAGCGAAGGTGATGGTGAAGAAAAATATAGATGTATCTGATGGCCTTGTCAATGGTGTGTGTGGTACGTTGTTGTTGTTGTGGAAATTATTAATAGTCAAGATGAGGATGGCATTCCTATTGCTATCCATGTTGAGTTTGAAGACCCTAATGAAAATGGAAAGATGCAGAGGTCAAAATCCAAAAGAAGTTCTGAATGCTCTACAATTGTGGAGATACAAGAGGATCAAGTATCAAATGCTGGTGGAATCCGAAGGCAATTTCCGCTCTCCCTGGCTTGGGCAATGACGGTACATAAGTGTCAAGGCCTTACTGTTGACAACGCTGTTATATCACTCAACAAAATCTTTGCTGCAGGGCAAGCATATGTTGCATTGAGTCGTGTAAAAACTCTTGATGGGCTGATTATTGAGGACTTCAGAGAGTCAGCTATATTTTGTGATGACAAAGTAGACACGACTATGAAGAGCTTGCCAAAGTTCATCTTCACAAGTCCTGGTTCATCAGACATCAACCCGTTCTGCACATTGCTCTCCACAATGTACAATGTACAGAGTTTGAATGCTCATTTTGAGGACTGCAATCTCACAAATCCCTCATGAAAGCTGACTGCATTTGCTTAACAGAGATGGCTCAATGCAGGCACCGAACACCAACCACATCTACTGGGATATGTCTTTAATCACAATCCAAGAGGAAACTGTTATGATGACTCTCAGACAGTTTTTTCAGCATTGAAAGAACAGCAAAGAGCAGGAGTTGGTTTGTATTATTCAGACAAAATTGATGTACAGGTGTCAATTCCAGAGAGATGCAACTTGTTTGCATGTTTGTATTTCCATATATCTCATGTAAACTTGACTGCTGCTGTTTTGTACAGGCCAAGTTCCTATAAGATTGACATGTTTCGACAGCAGTTATCACAGGTCATCATTGAACTTGAGAAGCATCCAGGGAGGAAGATGATCATGGGAGACATCATGAGGATGTTTTTGTATCGTCTACTATAGCAAAATTACTGGAACAACATGGATACACTCAACATGTACAAGCAGCTACGACGGAAAGAGGTACACTAATAGATCATGTTTACCGCTATTTGAGGCTTGGGTGGGTCACAAGGAGAGAGCTACACACAGGACGGCTCCTTGCAGGGAGTGGGAGGGTATCTAAGCCATTTTCCAAAAGAAGTTTGGAATGGAGTATATAATATATATATAAATGGAGTATATACATAAAAAACAAAAAACAACGAGAACAATGACTGTACATGCATTTTTCTTGATTATTATGAATATATTTTTATTAATTACTTGAAGATCATTGATCATTTGTATTCCAAACAAAAGACAAAAATAATGTTTCATTTCTGATTTTTGAAGTCAGTGCAACCTAAGCTATCACAGATACTTAGCAACTTTCTCCCTGTCTTTCAGTTCGTCATTGACAGGTCATTACTATGGCATCTGTCATAGAGTGAGAAGTGAATGTTTTGTGTTGAGCATGTTCAGCTAATATCAAAGACGTGAGAAAAATACTGTGGCCCCTGAAGTATCCTGTAAAAATTCATGGGTCCTCATGTCAAAAAATTTCCCTACATATATATATATATAAAATGCAGAATGAGTATAGTACTCATTGTATAAAAAACATGACATTTGCTAACACTTTCCAGCTGATGCTAGAAACAGTGGCTAACGCATTAGCGCTAGCTGGTCATGTGTGTAAATAAACATGTTAAATATTACTATTTGAGATGTGCTTTTTCACTACAGAAGCCCAGCAACAGCCCACTCTGCACTTTCAAAATTTCCGCACAAGGTGCACAAGAAAAAGTATGTTTGTAAGCTTCCTGATGTCAAAGGACTGCACAAATCGTGTTTTCCCAAAGCTTAAAAAGCTGTGTAGACACATAGCTTATCTGTCTGGTCCACTTCCCATGGCATACACTGATCATGACACCTGCAAAGTTTTGTGTCGATACATTAATGCATAGCAGAGATATTGGCCCACTTCCTGTTTGGCAGCTTTGCCACCAATTTGAATTGCCTGTTATCGCAAAACAGTTTGGAGTTCAGACATGAAACTTGAACCATCAGCCAACAATGGTCTAAAGACCATATCCATCTAGTTTTGTGTAAAGCAAACAAAGTGCGTGCTCTCTGTAATCATAAACGTGTTGAATTCGGCTTGATCCAAGGATTACAATGGTACCTCATTTGTGAAATTTGGGACAAGGGTCCAAAATTATGAAGCTGAATGCAGTTAAAACTTTGACATGTTGGTGGAGCTACAGAGTTTACTGTCCAGGCATGATAATTCTTGAAGACCTTATCTACCAAGTTTTGTGTAAATCGGACAAAGTGTGTGCTCTCTGTAATCATGAACATATTTTTGACGAAATTCAAAATGGCCGCCAAATATTTATGCATGTATGACAGATTCCTTCAGCAAATGTACTGGGATGTATAAGAGTATCAACAGCACTGGAATCAAGGTTAAAGTTCAAAGCAATATGAAGATATGAGCAAAAATACATTTTGGCTACTTATAGCGCCCCCCCAAAGGTCAAAGGTTACCAAAATTATTGGGCCTCTCAAAGAAATCGTAATGAGTCTGTGATAGAAGTTTGAAGTCAAAACATCAAACTGTTGTGGAGATATGGCCTCACCTCCTGTTCGGCGGCTTTGCTGCTAAAATGGCCGCCAGATTTTGATGCAAATGGGCACAGTCCTTCAGCAAATGTACTGGGATGTCTGAGAGTGTCATTCAGCACTGGAATCAAGATTAAAGTCCAAAACTATATGAAGATATGAGTAAAAATACATTTTGGCTATATATAGCGCCTCCTACAGGTCAAAGGTCACCAAATTGCTTGGGCCTCTCAAAGAAGTTGTTTTTAGTCTGTTAAAACTTTGAAGTCAAAACATCAAACAGTTGCAGAGATATAACCTCACTACCTGTTTGGCGGCATCGCCGCTAAATTTGATTGGCTGCTACGGGCAAACGAATAACATACATAACTTTTGTGCGGCTTGGTATGAAGATTTTATGTGTCAAGTCTTGTGGAAATCGGACAATCTGTGTGACCTGAAATGCGTTTTGAAGGTTTTTGATTAAATTCAAAATGGCGGAAAATCCAATATGGCGCAAATTGACGCCATAGGGTGTGTTGAATTCGGCTTGATCCAAGGATTACAATGGTACCTCATTTGTGAAATTTGGGACAAGGGTCCAAAATTATGAAGCTGAATGCACTTCAAACGTTGACATGTTGGTGGAGCTACAGAGTTTACTGTCCAGTAATGATAATAGGAAAAGCTACAAACACAATGGTTGCCTTCACAGCTTCGTTGCTAGGCACCCAATGATAATAATAATAGGAAAAGCTACAAACACAATGGTTGCCTTCGCAGCTTCGTTGCTCTAGGCACCCAATAATAGGAAAAGCTACAAATACAATGGTTTGCCTTTGCAGCTTTGCTGCTAGGCGCCCAATAATAATAATAATAATAATAATAATAATAATAATAATAATAATAATAGGAAAAGCTACAAACACAATGGTTGCCTTCGTAGCACATACTTAATGGTTAATGACTTACTAATTTACTTTTGTTACCATGTAGTCTCGTATTAAATATTACGTAATTAGCAGACTCTAAAATAAAAGGTTACTTGCAGAATATTATGTGGATACTGTGACATGGTGGTGTAACAGCATGAATGCTGAAGATAATGTTGAAAATAATTATAACTTATAAAGAATTTGGGGAATGAAATTTACTTACGATGGACAGACAACTTGTTTGCCTTTCTTTCCCTTCTTTGTGGATTTTCCTTCTTTGGCTGCAATCAGTTGCCAACAAGACAGCAGCAACAGCAGCAAGATCGCCGGCCGCAATCCAGCACCCATGGTCCCTAAAACAGAGTTAAATGATGACTGTAACACGTTAATCAATGATAACCTTACTGTTGACAACTTTCTTGACTTTTAAGATTTATGCAGCTGGTTGCTTAATGCGCATTACATAGGTTGATATGAAATAATATACAGTATGCACAGCATGCATAGATTGTATGAGTGATAATATTTGTTTGTTTGAGCAATCAATGAACTTTGATATGGACTGAATCAAGACAGAGCACAATCATGGATGTGGCTAGTGGTGCAACGGATCATTGTTTATCGTCCATGAGTGCGCGAGCACGAGAGAAGAGACGCGTCAGTAATTCAATAAGGACAGATCAGCCTAGATGTTGTTGATTTAGTAAACAGTGACATGTTAGATATAAACACCATAAATATTCAGCCTCCTTTATCACTATTGAATAATAACATAACCTGATAAATCTGTCGGCTGGTTTCTAGTCCGGTCCAATCACCGGTCTCTGTGGGTGTAGGCTACGTGTCGTCAAGTTTGGACATTTTAGGACACTCAAAGTTCTCAAAGTGGACATTTTTCTTTTTCCCCCATTTACTGTGTTTTCATTTTTGTCCATCCCATAGGTTAAATCCTGCATAAATAAACTGAATCATAAATGAAACTCCATGAAGCAAGAACTTCATCATTCATCAATTTCCATTAAAGAGAAAGAATTACAGGTGATTAACAGCCTTTTGGAAGATTTTTGCATTAGTGCCGGTAGTGCATGCTTAAGGTCAGGTGAGCTCGTACAAACACCTTATTAGCATTCTCTTTGCTCAACCTTTTGTTTGCACTTAATGGGCTTTTGGGTCTCCCATTGTCACGCAAATCACAGAGCAGAAAATGCAGCTGGTTTGACTACTGTGTACTATACAGTAGCCTTTTGATTTCTGTGGCTTCATGAACAGGAGGATGACTCATTTACTTTATTTTCATATTTAGAGTGATATGAGTGATCTTGCCCCATCCCTAATTAATTATGCAGCCTAAATTTGCATAACATTGGTCTTAATAACCACAAGAAGTTGGTGTGTGTTCTTAATGCAATGACTATGAAAAGTTATTAAAATTATGAATTTTGATGAAATGGTGTGGGTTTGGCAATTCGGCAAATTTGACCCTATGAGAAAAAAGTGGTTGCTTATTTTCTGTTTTAACAAACTCCTCCCAGGAACTTCATCTGATTGACTTACAACTTACCCGACGTGCGCACATGTGCGAGGGCCCGTTCAACGCCACTTGCAGCTTTAATTAGTCTTCATAGTATTTTAATTAAATTCTAATTAATTTTGGATACATTAGTAGTTGTATCCTGTATTTTTAGGCCCCGAGCGCAGAACAACATTCGGGCAGTGAAAGCTCTATTGTATCCTTAGGATTCTTCTTTTTTTTTCCCCCTCTGTGCCTCTTCGGGGGCATTTGTGAGGGGCTAAACGCGTCCGAAAATTCACGAAACGAATCCAAGTCACTTCAAACTTGGTAGGTGTGTTCATATAGATCTGAAGATTAAAAGTTATCAAAATTATGAATTTTGATTAAACAGTGTGGGCGTGATTGACTTAAAACTTGGCGTGTGCACATGCTAATGTCCGTTCAACGCCAATTGTGGCTTTAATTTTTTTTTCTTTTTTACTTACGTTTAATTTTTGGCTACTCAACACACTTTTGAAGTGAATATATGACCAGTTGGGATTTTCTTTGGAGTGATAAAGGAGAGCTTATATAACTATGTAATTACACCAATCTAGTCAAATAACTGCCAAATAGCTGGATCCTATTTTAGTTGAAGTAATCTCACTGGCTAGTGAGATTACACCATTTGATTCCTGTTCTTATTGGAGTCATAATAATCAACTGGAAGGGTAGGATGAAAATAATATTGATGGTAATAATAAATAATAGTGAATTAATTGTTCCTATTTTTTACTTTAATTCTTATTTTAATTATTATTTAGTTTTTAGTTGCTTTCTGTATTTATTTTTACTTATTTTTGGCCTTGTGCTGCAGCGACTGCATTTCTATTTAAGGGTTATCTTAAATATAAATAGGTCCTTCCTTTTTGATATGAAAAGGCACCTACCACATTTCCCAGGTTAATGAACACTGTCATTTACAATGATGATAATGTGACATACTATAGAACATAAAAAGAAGTGGGAGGTGCATCTGGAGGTACTTAAATCTCCAGACTTTAGCTTGCCATTTGCTTTTGGTGTGGCTATGTGTGATGTAGGGATCTGGGCTGTTCTCCTTAAGTCTGGTGAGTCTGGTGGTTATGAAAGAAAAGATAACCAACCAAGCACATATCAGGCAAGAGCAATGTAGTAGCCAGGCTTAGCTGTATCTAAACCCCCCTTGACCTATTAAGAAAACATCTCATTTGGTCGTGGCAGATGACTATCCACTAATGAGCTTGGTTCTGCTTGAGGTTTCTGCCTGTCAAGAGAAGTTTCCTCGCCATTGTCACCAAGTGCTTGCTCATGGTGGAATTGTTGGTCTCTGTGAATAATATTGTAAAGAGTACGGACTAGATGTGCTCTGTGTGAAAAGTGTCATAAGATAACTTTGATTAAGGTTTGGCACTATATAAATAAAATTGAATTGAATTACTTCAATTTAATCCTCCTTATCTAGACTGTACAGTACAGTATGGCATAGGCCGCATACTTGAGTAAGGTTGTCCCAAGGCTGTATTTTTAGTAATCTTAGTAATCATTGTATTCAATGTCAATCTGACTTTGAGATTATTATCTACTAGTAAATAAACTAGATAGTCTGGTTTCAGATAGTGATTCACACAATATTTTTAATCTCTGTCAAGCTAGATCAAATCTTTTGCAAAGGTTCAACCAAGAGGAGATTTCATTAGCCTAGCTTGTAGAATCATAGTGAGAGAAACTAGTGCAATAGGGAAGGAAAGTGGCAGCGCTGAGAGTATAGAGTGTGTGGGTTGGGTTGGGGAGGGGGGTGGGGGTGGTTACTGCGGCGTTAGACTACACTGTCAAGATGCAATGACACAGCTTGCTGAAGCTGTTATGATCAAACATGCACAAACATTGTTCTGTACCAGGGAAACTCATGTAAATATATATTCCACACACAAAATGTACAAGCACATACATGCAACCAAGGTCAGGACAGCTCTGAAACCCGTGGCTTATAACATTGTCCTTCAGTGTAAGGAAACAAGATGTATTACTCCCTCTGTTGTGCTCTGATTCTGTCTCTGTCTTACATTCGCATGCACGCACATACACACACCTGCAACACAAAAAACAGTACAAGACAGAAAGACCCATTGCATATTTCATTGCAAGATTCTTACCTCTGGTGCATCAGATCATCAGTTCTACTGCATTAGAGGGATTCAGTGGTTAGTCACTGAAATGCTGTTCTGGCTAGAGTCGGACTGTATTCTCTCTCTCTCTCTCTCTCTCTCTCTCTCTCTCTCTCTCTCTCTCTCTCTCTCTCTCTCTCTCTCTCTCTCTCTCTCTGCCGTGCTGTCCTGTGTGTGCTCCTTTATCTGCACTGCTCTTACATCCTGTTCCAACCCTATACTCTGCTTGCCGTGAGTAAGTGCCACCGTACTGTTACTGATTTATTTCTTAAGCTGCGGGAAGTCTTATTGGGGTCCAAGCAGCAAAGCTGTGGGAACCCATTGGTTTTCTCATGATTGTTATTATTATTATTATTGGGTGAAGGCATAGACTTCAATTGCAGTGGAAAATTATCAATAATAATTAAAGCTGCAAGCAGCATTGGTCGGGCCCTCACACCTCCGCACCCGTCGGGGGGGCTGGCACGTTGCAGGGCACCAAGCGGAAAACACGCGAGCTTTCAAAGCATTTTGTTCAATTGACCACACACATTAGGCAGAATTGGGTCAAGTGATCAAATCTGACGGAGCACCACGCCCACACCGTTTCATCAAAATTTGTAATTTTGATAACTTTTACTCAGGAAGTCTATATGAACACACCTACCAAGTTTGAAGTCATATGTCATGATGACTTGATGGATATGGTCTTCAGACAATGGCTGGCTGATGGTTGAAGTTTCATGTCTGAACTCCAAACTCATTTGCTGTAACAGCCAATCCAAATCGGCGGTGAAGCCGCTAAACAGGAAGTGGGCCAATATCTCAGCAAGGCCTTGGTGTATTGCCACGAAACTTGGTGTATGGACTCATGACGCCTTCCTGATCAGGAGTAGGCTTCCCTGCTATGCTGCTAGGCACCCCCATCACTGCTTGCAGCTATATTTGGGTGCCTAGCAGCAAAGCTGCGAAGGCAACCATTGTGTTTGTAGCTTTTCCTATTATTATTATTGGTGTGGATGCCCAGAGGGAGCATTATTATTATTTTCTACCCCGTTTCTTTGCTGATAAACAAGTGCCACAGATTTTGTCCTAAAAACATGCAAACCATATCACCAGATGCAGATTACTATTAACTTTTGCAAGGTCTACTACCAATACTGTACACAGAAAAAAATCATTTCCCTTAAGAATGAATGGGAAAACACAAATGGCTCCATCTGCTGGACGAATATATGCAAGTCATAACATGTAGGGCCCAGCAGATGGCGGCATTGCACAACAATGCATTATGCAATACCTGCCAGTTTGTCCAGAAATCTATACTTCCCGCCGTTATTAGCCTCGCTCTCTCACTCTGCACAGCAGTCTGACACACATGGTTAGCACGCCCCTAACGCTAAGTGTAAACAAACACGGAGCATACGGGTGTGTGTGTGTGTGTGCGGATGTAAATTGTACTGAAGTAAACTACTGAGTAAATGTAGCCTACAATATTTGGGACATGAGAGTCTGTTTTATAAAGGATGACAGACAGACAGAACATAGATCACTTAGATCGGACAGGTCACATAAAAACCTTTTCATACATGTCTGGATTTAGATGTGATTAGATGTGACAGATATAATTCAGATAGGCACTAGACTTAACTTATATTGAGATAATGGATTGGGCAAAAAATATGATGAATGTCTTTGAGTGTCCTAAAACATCTACTCTGACAACAGGGGTGTTTGGAGCATCACCTCTGTTTGACGAACAAGGGATGCTCCCAAGTCTGGGAGGAGATCTGGCTTCCGTTACAAGAGCAGCTATTGAAATTAGAAAGTCTCTCTCTCTCTCTCTCTCTCTCTCTCTCAGAGCAAACACCGGGCAAAGTCTCGTTAAATATTGCGAGAACACTAACTCGCAGATCTCCTGAGAACAGTCTGGTTATATCGACGATAACTCAAGAAAATTAACTCGTTATCATGAGAAAATGGAGGAAATAAAATTTATGAATACATGACCACTCAGGGCTTCAGTACTATGATATATAAATTTTGTATTGTACATTTTGTCCCATTTTACAAGCTTTTGCGCCTGAACAGAATTCCAGAGTGCCCATGACCGCATCAATTAATTTTTACGGAGCCACAGCGCAGAATCTGCCACTGTGTTGTTTATCCTAGTTTACAGACAAAACAACAACCAATTAGGGATTTATTTCGACTAAACATCAGATCATGGGTTTTTCACTAAGCTATTATACTACTAATAGTATTACTATAGCTACTGCACTAACACAAACACAAAAGCAGGGATGTGTAATAAAAGGAAATAAAATGCTAGCACACTGGTCAATCTTTGTGTTAAGTGAGAACAAGGCAAGTGATTAATATTATACCTGTAAGCTAAAAACCAAGGGTACCCCCAACTAATCAAACTTTATTGTGAAAAAAAAAAAATATATATATATATATATATATATATATATATATATATATATTTATGATGATTTAGATTATCTTGATTTACATATTACACATCATATGATGCTGCTAAAATTTAACAATAGTGATCCAACTGTGTAATGCAGGCACTGTTTTCTGTCTACAGACGAGCATAAATCCAGCCCTGTGCTTTGGTTGGTAAGTAGAAATATTATTGTTATTCTTAATGCCGCGGACACTCGGCACTAATAAAAAAAATAATAATAATAAACATTTGAAATCCAATAGGGCCTTGCACACAGTGCATGCTCGGGCCCTAATAATGGACCAACACGTGAGAGTCCCATAGAGAATGACAACTCTTTGCTCAAACGTGCTATATCCATTTTTAGATCCCACATTAAGGCAGGTCCCACTTAGATGTGCACAGTTTGTCATAAAGCAGCATTTCCAAACCAAGTACAACTCTGCACAAGGTCTCACTATGTGAAAAATCCAGACGTAGTTGCAGCATGCTTGACAGTAAAGTACGTCCATATTTGTTCAACCTGTCATACTCATCTTTAAAATGGAGCCATGCCAACTCTCGCTGTAGCTAACAACTTGGAGCTTGCTGTCATCCCACCTGAACTGTCTGATCTCAACATATTGGAGAGACATCTGATAGCCAAGTGTAGAACTTTTGCCAAAATTATTCCTCTTCCCAAAGGCCAGCAGAGAGCAATACGTGGTAATGTTGTATGTGTCCCATCTGAAGTGACAGAGACAGTCAATTGTCTGCCTAGACTGAGAGGTCAGCTGTTCCAGACTGTAACCTGGTCTAAACTTGTGCAGGCACTACATAAACTCAATCATCCACAGTATGAAGATGTAACTATCAGAGATGACGCTGAGTTATGTGACCCAACACTTCCTGATGATGATGATGATGATGATGATGATGATGACGACAACAACAACATAGATGTGAACATGGATGATTTCCCACTGGTAAAACACATGGATGAAAAGAGCCGTATTAAATTAACACCTAGTAGTTACTTCAAAACAAGGCTATTTGGCATTGATGATCAGTTTGCCAGAGGCACAAACTATTTGTTCTTTGCACAGTTTGTGACTGAAATACACTTGGCCACTTCGAGCATGACAATACAGTTACGCAAAGGAAAACCTTTCACCAGAGATGGACGAAAGATAACATAAAGAATATCGCAAAACAGATTGAGGTTGAAAGATTAGTGAGAAATAAAGATGCAGTCAGATTTATGCAGCCACTCAGAGGTACACCAGCCTATTGGGAGAAAACAACAAGAGATCTTTTTGCTATGATCAGACATCTAGGTTCTCCCACATTTTTCTGTACATTTTCTGCAGCAGAAATGCGTTGGCCCGAAGTAATCAAAGCAATCAAATCTCAGCAAGGTGAAGAAGTTAACTTTGATGAGCTTGACTGGGCAATAAAGTGCGAGATATTGTGAAGCAATCCTGTGACAACAATGCACATGTTTGACAAATATCATGAAGCCTTATACAGAGACTTACTCTTGTCTCCAGCTTGTGGCAAGAAAACTTTCAGATGATTACTCTGACTGAGATAATGCGTCAAAAGGATGATGTTGCCTTTGCAGAGATGTTGAACCAAATCCATGTAAAAGAGAAAAATGATGAGTTGCCTATAGCAAACAGAGCGTTTCTGTTACAAACTGTTACCGAACCAGCACTTTGTCCAACTGATGTCCTGCGCATCTTTGCAACAAACAAACTCTTTAAACTCTTTAAAATTGATGCCGATGACTATAGGAAGGACCAAAACACTGGCAAGATGACACGCCAAATAAAACCATTTAAAGGAAGCAAAAATGACTTATCAGATACACTAAATGTTGCTGAGGGCACTCGTGTCATGCTAACTCGAAACATAGATATCTCTCAAGGATTGGTTAATGGATCATTTGCTACACTAGGCAGGATAGTAACCTCTGAACAACATGGTTTTGTACATGTCAATATGCTTGCCCTCACAATGGACGATGCAACAGCTGGACTGAACTACAGTAACAGAGCACCAGGAGAACCTGACAATCTGAAACCCCAGTGCATGCATTGATTGCAGTTGTGTACAGACCTCCAGACTACAACGTGACATCATTTCTGTAAAACCTGCAAAGTCTTTTAGAGTCACTAGAGATCATGGATGATCACCCCATCATTGTCTGTGGCGATTTCAATGATAATCTCATAGCTGGTGGAAGTAAGCCAATACTGGAGTTGTTGCCAGGCTGTTGGGTTAGGGTTGTTAGGGTGGGAGGGGGGACCAGCGGATACCATTCTTAAAACAGCATAACTTAAACTGTCTGTGTAAAGGAAATGTATTTGTTGAAATGTGATGTTGTCTTTTTATCTATTCATTTTCAATGTTTATTAATTGGACTGAATTGACTGGATTGAATTTGTTGGGTCTACTGCTCTGTAAAGCACCTTGTAAAACTCTGTTTTTTAACGGTGATATATAAATAAAGTTATTATATTATTAATATTATACAACACATCATATTGTGTTATATATTGACTTTGGTAAAGGGTAATAGAAGGCAGCTGTGGGCTTAGGAGGTAAAGCGGATCGTCCGCTAATCAGAAGATTGGCGGTTTGATCCCCAACTCCTCCAGTCTACATGTGTCCTTGATACGGTGTGGGTAATAGTGGCCTTAGGAGGCAAGGCAGGTCGTCCTCCTGTCATTACAAAAGGTACTGAACCCCAAACTGTCAGTTCCCTTGTCAGTTATTATAGTGTCTATATTCTAGATGTACATGTTTTAAATGTAACATCCTTTCTGCAGGACTTTCCTCAGGACTGAACTGAGAGCTAAAGGTGTAAAAGAAGCTGAACATCACGCAGCCTTCTCTGTGTTCAGTGGCAATGGACAGAAGATGATTTTCTGCCTTGCAAGAAGTATTGAACGTATTTAATAATTGTGATTCAAATAACTTGTGGACAACTTTATACTCTTAAGTTTACTATAACATCTTTCTGTTTTCTCTTGTCAGGACCACCTCTGTCCTACATAACTCAATCATCAGTCTATACTTTACTAACTAACTGCTGTTATTACTTGTTTTATTTAGAACCGGTCCGATCCGGGATCTGCTCAAGGTTTCTGCCACAGGCAGTTTTTCCTTGCCACTGTTGCCAAGCGCTTGGTCATGCTGGGAATTGTAGTGGAGATCATGAAAACTGTCATCAGAGAACTTATATTAAACACTTTGTCACAATCTTATACTGTTTTCAGATCATTTCTCATTTTTATACTATTCCTTTCTACAGTCTAGATACAAATTTCTACAGAATTTGAGGGCTTCATTTGGTCTCTCTCTCTCTCTCTCTCTCTCTCTCTCTCTCTCTCTCCATTTCCAACTGACACTCTAACAGGTGCTGCTAGCTGCTCTGCTGATTAGAGCCCAGCAGTTGGCCCTGGTTGTTTGGCAACCTTAAGCCTGCCTGAGGGAAGAGAGGGGGGAGGGGCTATTTTCACTGTTGTTGATGTAATCAATGACTATCAAGGCTACATCAATACATTACATTAATACATTAATGTCAGCCATTTTGTACTTCTCTCTCACAGACACAAACACAGACAGAGAGACAGACAGACACAGTCACACCACACACACACAGACAGACAAGACAAACACACACATGCATACACACACACACACACAAACCTAATTACTTCCACAAATTTTGTACTACAGAAATAAAAATTATGTCACTAAATTCAGCTCATTAAGGACATTACTACTACACTAACCTTCTACAAACTAACCTTCTGCTAACCGTTTGCAAACCTTCTACACTTTAAACTACTTCTCCTTCTCCTTACTAATTTCTACTATTTATATTTCACAAATTATTATACTACTATCTATCTATCTACTAGTTGTTTCAGCTACTTTCACACTTTCTTATACTATTCTACTCTTTGCAGATAATTTCACACTTTCTTATACTATTCTACTTTTTTCAGCTAATTTCACATTTTCTTATACTATTCTACATATTTCACACTTCATTATACTATGCTACCTTTTTCAGCTAATTTCACACTTTACTATTCTACTTATTTAAGCTAATTTCACACTTTTATACTATAAAAGTAAAATTTCATAATTTTATACTATTCTACTTAGAATTCTAATTCTACCTTTTCATGCAAATTTCTACAGTATTACACAACATTGTACCACTTCATACTATTCTACTGTTTTCAGCTCATTTCACATTTTTTAGATATGTATTATTTGGCCTTTTCAAGATCTATTGTATAGAGACGGCTAAAGAGTGACAGGAATGTGGGGAGTGAGAGGTGGGGGAACGCCGTGCAACGGTGGGCGACAGAGGGCCCCCACGCCGTATTTCTGCAGGAAATGCAGCTATTTTTCTTCTTCCGTATGTTTATCAGTATCAAACAGACCCTACAAATTCTGTCCTACAAAAACAAAACTTTTCCTGAACAAGATTCAGCTTGTTTAGGACATTCCTGCTTAAATTCAACTTTTTTCTACTATTAATATTTATCCAATTTTTTACCATTTGAAATACACTGTACAAACTTCAAATCTTTCTACAAACCTTCTACATTTTAAACTACTTCTACTACTACTACTACTACTACTACTACTACAAACATTATCATTATTCAAATTACAAATTGTACACAAGATCTTAAACTATTAAACTCGTATTTAACTTTTTAAAAAAATCTTTTACCATTTTTAAATTATCAAGGCTTAAAGTTGAGCAGGCTTTTACTCAAATTCTGTGATTATAATGGGTGTGTATTGCATCTGCTAGAGTGAGTGATGTCATCGCTAGAGTGGAGGGGGGTGGAGAAAATTCATCGAAAAATAAATTTGTAAACTGCGTTTAAGGCCGCAAATGTCAAGCTACAGAAATGGTTTACCACTCAAAATGTAGGAAAATTTGTTGCCGTCGCAGTGATAACACTACTGAAGCTGTCAGTATTATAGTTTTGGCGGGAGACGCAAAGATTCGGCAGCAACACCCATCTCCTGCCCAATATACTCCCATGTTAATTTGAGAGCAGAAATTTCCAGAACACCGTAGTCAAACACAAGGGTGTCCATACAGGTACTACTCAGAAAATTAGAATATTGTGTAAAAGTCGTTTTATTCAGGCTATTCAATATAAAATGTGAAACCAATACTTTTTATAAACTCATTACATGCAAAGTAAGATATCTCAAGCATTTCTTTGTTGTAATTTTGCTGATTATAATTTACAGCTTATTAAAACCTTAACATCAAAAACTCAGAAAATTAGAATACTGTGAAAAGCTTCAGTGTCACACATTAATCAGGTAAGTAATCCAAAACACCTGCAAAAGGGTCCCGAGCCTTTAAAAAGTCCGTTTGGTGTGTCTTGTTTGGCTTAGAAGAATTCACAATCATGGGTAAGACTGGTGATCTCACAGTTGTGCAGAAAACCATCACTGACTCCCTGCACAAGGTGGGTAAGACACAACAAGTGATAGCAAAAGAAGCTGGATTTTTCAGAGTGCTGTCTCAAATCACATTAATGGACAGTTAAATGGAAGGAAGAAGTGTGGAAGAAAACGGTGTATAAGCCGGAGGGATGACCGCAGCCTGGAGAAGATGGTCAGGAAAGGGCCATTCAAAAGTGTGGCAGAACTTCATAAGGAGCGGAGTGGCTGGAGTTGCTGCTTCAAGAGAAACAACAGGCAGGCGGATGCTGGACATGGGCTTCAAATGTCGAATTCTTGTCGTCAAGCCGCTCCTCATGAGCAAGCAACACCAAAGGGGCCCCAGCCTTAGCTGGGCTAGAGAGAAGAAAGACTGGACTGTTGCCCAATGGTCCAAAGTCCTCTTTTCTGATGAAAGTTTTGCATCTCATTTGGCAACAAAGGTCCCAGAGTGTGGAGGAAGACCGGAGAGGCACAACATGGAAGGTGCATGAAGTCCAGTGTTAAGTTTCCTGAGTCTGTGATGACTTGGGGATCCATGTCAGCTGCTGGGGTTGGTCCTCTGGTCCTCTCTTCATCAAGTCCAACATAAGCATAACTGTCTACCAGAACATTTTAGGAAGACCGGAGAGGCACAAAATGGAAGGTGCATGAAGTCCAGTGTTAAGTTTCCTGAGTCTGTGATGACTTGGGGATCCATGTCAGCTGCTGGGGTTGGTCCTCTGGTCCTCTCTTCATCAAGTCCAACATAAGCATAACTGTCTACCAGAACATTTTAGAACACTGTGGAGGAGGCGTGGTGCGTCAACTGCAGGGGAGAGGTGTGGGGAGGGCTCAGGAGAGCAGTGCCAGGTGAGAGAGGTGAGCACACCTGTTCACGGAAAAAGCTAATCACTCTCCCTCTGTCACACAGTAGCATGCTGGACCTGAGGAGACAGTAACTGACATGCACAGGACTTCCGGCAATGACGGAGTGCTGAGAGGCTGCGAGATATCAACCCTCCTGCAGATAAATCCTAAAAATTCTAGATTCTACTCATTAACTAGGCATATCTGATTCATATACGCCTATTCACAATGTCATAACGTCGAAAACAGGGAGCGGCTCAAAAAAAGCAAAAACCTAACGAAAAACCGGAGTTTTCCGACCACGAGGTGTCTGAGGAGGATAATGGCGACTGTGAGTCTGTTGAATCTACTGACATTAGCCCTAGCAATGCAGACGTTATGAACGCGATAAAGGCAATGGAGAAACGTGTGACAAGTAAAATAGATGGAGTATCCGAAATGATTAAAGAAGTTACCGAAAGAGTGAAAGTAGCGGAGGAACGCATTTCGGGGACAGAAGATGAAGTAGTGCAACTTAGCACTCGCACCAATACTTTGGAATCCCAAGTGAAGCTACTGATTGAGAGAGCAGATGAGATGGAGAACCGAAGTCGGAGAAACAATGTGAGGATAGTGGGCTTAATCGAGGATGAAGAAGGGCGAGATGCATGCAAGTTTCTAGAAAGTTGGATTCCATCAATCTTAGGAATGAATGATGTCACGCTAGCATTGGAGCGTGCACATAGAATTGGCCCGCAGCCTCTGAAGGTGACGGATATTAATGTTACTCCCCCTCCACCAAGAACTCTCATTACGAAGTTTCTGAACTATCGACAGAAGGAAGAGGTAATGCGGGCGGCTAAAGCCAAAGGATCGCTAAAATACAAGGATCACAACATCCGATTCTTCCCTGATGTATCTGCTGAAACCCATAAGAAACAGAGGGCTTACGACGGCGTTAGACGGAAGCTGCGTGAGAGGGGAATCAACAAGCATCGGATCGTCTTCCCTGCACGGTTGCTCCTCACCTTCAAAGACAAACCCAGGTTGTTTGATACTCCTGCCGAGGTGGAACGCTTCATAGAAGGTTTGGCTGATGATAACGAGTGACAAGTGATGCCTGTTTAGAATTCTGCTGGAATGTCTTGGATTTAATCTTATTCTTTTTTGAACATAGCTTTATAGGACGGGACCGAGTGTTTAGACAAATAGCCTGTGACATGGCAATGGACTTTTTCTTTTTTCATACAGCTGCAAATCTGATTCTGCCATCATAGGCTATTCGAACTTTTGTCAGTGAATAGTCAAGTAAGAAACACTTTTAGTTCAAATGGACATTTCTGAAGATAATTTTGATAGCAGAAGATTTTTTTTAATTATTTTTGTGTGAATTTGAACATTGGATCAGACAATTTTCTTTTTCCCTTCTAACTCTTGGTCAGCCAGTGCCAGCAGTTTGTGTTTGGTTAGCCTAATCCAAAGAATTCAGATTGAAATGTTCAGAGTGTTAGTATTTGGTCTTTTTGTGTAAGGTTTAATCTCAGTTGAGAATCTAATTTAACCTTGTTTGAGATTTTATTTTTGAGAAATATGAGTAGAAATAGAACAACAAAGTTAAGGGTTGTGCCAATAGTTGAAGAAGAAGAGCAAGCCAACCAGTAGTTAGCTCCTCACTGGTGTGTGGACCTAATGTACCCATGCAGGGAGCAAACATTGAGGGGGGAGGGGGGATGCATAATAGTTGGGATTATGCAATGGGATTTTGTAGAATTTGAATTTATGTTAAATGTGCATACTAAGTTATTTTGTGTTGTTAGTCTCTGTGTATGCTTCTCAACGGTAGGCTTATTAGAAGTTATGTTGCAATATAAAGCGTAATGTCTGAAATTGGAAAGGTGAAACTTATAACTTGGAATTGTAGGGGAATGGGTAGCCTTAAAAAAATTAAGCAAGTAATGGACAGAATCAAATTGCTTCAAGCAAAAATAGTCTTTCTACAGGAAACGCACATGACAACAAGTGACACAATTAGAATACAGAGGAGATGGCAAGGTAGGGTGTACTCATGTTGCTATGCCTCAAATGCTAGAGGGGTTATGATACTTGTTCACAAAACCATACCTCTACAAGTTGAAAAAATAACAAAAGACCCAGCTGGAAGATTCATTATTGTCCAAGGGGTTTTATTTGGAGGGAAAGTTAATTTAATTAATGTATATGGTCCTAACGACGATAGTCCTATTTTTTTCAGGGATTTGTTCCTCTCAATAGCTGCTCTAACAGGGCAACATATTATGGCGGGTGATATGAACTGCACATTAGACCCAGCGAAAGATCGTTTAACAGGTTCTGATATCACACATGTGAAATCCAGGAAATTGATAACCAATTTATGAAAGATTTAAGCTTGTTGGACATTTGGAGACATCTAAATCCTAGTTCTTTGGCTTACTCATGTTACTCTGGGAAATACCAAACACACTCACGCATTGATTATTTTTTAGTGTCAGCATCATTGCTCTCTAAGATTATAGGTTGCAAGTACCATACTGTGGTCATTTCTGACCATGCTGCAGTGTCATTAACATATATTGAAAATAAATTAAATAACACTCCTCCTAAGTGGCGTTTGCAGGCAGGATGGCTACAAGATCCATATTTCTTGGAGTTTCTGGGTAAACAAATAGATCTCTATTTTGAGACTAATACAGATGAAACTTCAGCTTGCATAAGATGGGAGGCTTTCAAAGCCTACATTAGAGGTCAAATTATTGGATTTTGTAGCGCAAAATCCAAACAATCTAGGCAAGAAATTAAACAACTAGAGAGAAAGATTAGTGAATTAGAAGAGAATATATATCAGAATGGGGTGGGAAATAAAGAAGAACATGATAAATTACTTTTCCTAAGGGCCAGATACAACGAAATGTCAGCAGACAGAGCGGCTGCAAAAATAACGAAATTAAAGCAGAATTTTTACGAACATGGAGACAAAGCAGGAAAACTACTTGCTTGGCAGATCAAAAAAAGGCAAAAGGAGCGATCCATCATCACAATTGAAAAGCCATCAGGAAACATCATAGACCCAGTTAAGATAAATGAAACATTCAGAGATTATTATGAAAGACTATATAGCTCAGATTGCTCCCCTAATAATGAGCTGCAGACACATTTTTTAGATGACCTGGATTTGCCTCAGATTACAGAGGAAGATCAGATGAATCTAGAAGAGGGGATAACGGTAGAAGAAATATCAGCGGCTATTGATGCAATGACCTCAGGGAAAACACCAGGCCCAGATGGCCTTCCTATAGATATTTATAAAAAATTTAAGGAAAAATTGATGGGTCCTCTCTTGAATGTGTTGCTAGAGACATTTCAAATGGGTCTTCTTCCTTTATCAATGAGGGAAGCCTTAATCACATTACTACCAAAACCAGGGAAAAGTAACACAAAATGTGAAAATATGCGCCCCATAAGTCTCCTCAATTCAGACACTAAGATATTGTGTAAAGTGTTAGCAAAGAGATTGGAAGTAGTATTGCCTAGACTAATAGGGGAAGATCAAAATGGCTTCATTCAATGTAGACAAGGATTTCATAATGTAAGAAGGCTTCTTAACATCCTTCATTACCAACAGAACAGACATGACACTGCTGTTTTGTCGCTTGATGCAGAGAAGGCCTTTGATAGGGTTGAGTGGCCCTATTTATTAACACTCTTGGTTAAGTTTGGGTTTGGAGAAAAAATTTGCAAGTGGGTTAAGATTCTTTGTAATAATTTAGTAGCTGAGGTTCTTACAAATAATATGGTGTCTAAACCTTTCAAAATATCTAGAGGTTGTCAGCAGGGATCACCTCTCTCTCCTCTCCTTTTTGCAATTTCTATAGAACCCTTCGCGATTGCAGTTAGGAAACATACAGGCATAGCAGGTATTACTGTGGGTCATGTGGAGCACAAAATTGCTTTATTTGCAGATGATGTTCTCCTCTTTTTTAAAAATCTTAGTTATTCTATACCTGCTTTGTTAGAACTAATTGGTATATTTGGGAAGATATCTGGGTATAAGATTAATAATTCAAAAAGTATGTTAATGCTATTAGATGATAAAGATAAAGTACAGTTCCAGAACAACCCTGATATATTTCATTTAACTAATAGCTTTACATATCTGGGAATAAAAATTGTAGCAAAACTTGAGAACATTGTCTCTGCAAATTATGAACCTATTTTTGAAAATATTTCTAATTCTATTGATAGATGGTCATCTCTACCCATATCCTTAATTGGCCGCATAAATGTTCTGAAAATGAATGTCTTACCCAAACTGTTATACCTATTCCAGAATATTCCGTTACCACCTCCAAAACAACTTTTTATAAGACTTAACAAGCTATTCGCTAACTTCATCTGGAATAACAGACGACCCAGACTTCACCTTTCACTTTTATACTTACCATATGATAGAGGGGAACTTAAGTGCCCCAATATGCAATGGTATTATTGGGCTGCTCAGCTCAGAACCATTATGTTCTACTTCTCTTCCCAAGATACCCCGTCTTGGGTCAACATGGAATCAGTTGCAGTTACACCTGGCCTGTCACTAAGCCTGTACTTATATTCTGCTGATCTCAAAGACCACAGGAAAAACTGTTTAAACCCAATAGTTCTGAATATGATCAATGTTTGGTATGTGGTCAAGAGGTACTTTGGAATACCTAATAATCTGTCCTGTTATAGCCCCATTTGGGGTAACACACACTTTAAAGCAGGACGGCTTGATGCAGGCTTTAAAATTTGGGCAGATAAAGGGATCAAGTCCATAGCAGATCTATATTCTTCAAACAAACTCATGTCCTTTGAGGAGATAGTTAATTCATTTAACATACTTAAACATCATTTCTTTAAATATTTACAAATAAGGAATTTTATTTTTGTGTCTCAAAAGAATTCCTTAGACATGCCAATACTAAGCGTCTTAGAGAAGGCAATGGTAAAAGGTAGCTATGATAGAGGTTTAATTTCACATATATATGGAATTATAGTCTCAGGATCTCAAGAATCATCACTTAATAAACTGGAAGCCTGGAGGAAAGACTTAAAAGAAGATCTGTCTATGAATGATTGGATGGAGGCATGTAGGGAAGCTCAAAGCCAAACAGTCAACGTAAGATTGAAATTGTTACAATACAAATGGCTGATGCGGACTTATATAACTCCAGCTACTCTACATAAATACAATGAGAATATTCCTGACACCTGCATAAAATGCAGCAAATTCAAAGGCGATTTTTATCACTGCATATGGGACTGTGAAAACATATCTGCATTTTGGAAGGGGGTAAAAGACATGATCCATAAAATCATAAATGTCAACTTAACATTATCAGCAAGTACATTTGTTCTACATTTATATCCTCTAGAGATAACATTGAGAAGGAGGGAATATATATTCATTGACATGTGCTTGTTACAAGCAAAGCGTTTAATTGCTTTATTTTGGAAAAAAACAAAAGCCCCAACTGTAACAGAGTGGCTAAAAGAAATGGCAATGAATATGGCTATGGAAAAAATAACTTATATAGTGAAAGGTAAATACAGGAGGTTTGAGGAAGTCTGGAACCCATTCTTAGATTTTTTGGAAAATGGTGGAGATAATGGGACGTCAGATGTGAGTGAAAACTAATGCCACCTGAGAAGCTTTTTGTTTGTTTGTTTTTATTTTGTTTTTCTGTCATGTCATTGCAATTTGCTTGTCTGTTTTACTACTTTAATGTTATTGTTCTTGATTGTTGGTTTTGTCTGTTTGGTGCATCGTACATGTTAAACTTCTGTGATAACTCATTCTACTGTGTCTAATGAATGCATGTTAAAACTTTAATAAAAATATTTGGGGAAAAAAAAACTGACATGCACACGGTGTGGAAGCTGGCGGATGCCGGCAGCGCTTCGACAGACGCCTGCGAACGTCACCACCAGCAATTGTGTGTACACTAAACGAGAAAATAAAAAGATTCTGAAACATCAAACTGGTTGCGTCTTCCTGTGAAGAACCCACAGTGGCATCGGTCCACACCACAAGCACTTCATGCTTGCTTCAGTGGACAGACTTCATCTTCCAACAGGACTTGGCACCTGCCCGCATGGGCCAAAAACATGAAAGAACACAACAATGTCCTCTTTTGTTGTGTACACTAAAGGTGTGTGCAATCTACTGTGTCCACTATTCAATTAAACATCATTATCAGACTTCTGTTGTGCAGACCTCCTCACCAAAGATTATTGTGCAGTCTCGGTTGATCTTAAACAGAAATCGTTTGTGTGTGCAAACGCCATTGTAATGGCGCTATGGGTGTCAATTAATAAACAGTCAAGCAAAATAAGGCACTCACAAAGTCGTCAGCAATTCATTTTATGTTTACCAAGCAAGGTGTATCCAAGAATCTGGGAATGAGATCCGGGAGTCTTGAACCACCTTTTGCCTGTGCTGGAATGTTGCCTTCATCTTATTTTTGACAAGGGTTGTAACACTTGAGTGTTTCATCAGTGATATGGCTTCCCAGCATTCATCACCGGTCAACTGCTTCTCATCTGAACGGATACTGCGTGGAGTTTTGGGGCCCTCTTACAAAGTGGTCCTGGATTTTTTACTGTCTTGAGCAGAGTTCTACCGAACCGCTTTCAGCCTCCACGCTAGGTAGCCACTTTCGTGATCATAGAAATGTTAATAAAGAAAAACAGATCGACTCACATCGACTGAGGAAAAACTAGGGGAACAATTGGAGAAACCTCAGCAAAAGAGCAAAAGAGGAGGGATCCCACTGAGTGCGTAAAGGATCCACATATTCACTGGAGGGACCCTCCTGAAAAGAGATAGATCACTCCTCTAAAAACTGCAAATTTCATCTATGTGCACTCTGGTTGTTATAGTAAACTAAAACAAAAAAAATATTGTGAAGCAACAGGAGAAGCTGCTGTCGCCAATCATGAAATTCGTTCAGTACTAAACTAAATATTCAGCCTGGATTGGTCTATGAATGTGGGTGATTCTTATTGTATCTAAACAATATATGAAGAGCTCCTCTTCATTCTTCTCAGTTCACGAAATCACTGTAGCCGCAGTGCTCAGTTCTGCTTTTTTATGAAGACGTGCTGTTACCAGGCTCACCATAGCTGCACTGAGATATAGAATATGATCTATATCATTACATGCCTGCCTTATCCTGAAGGACTGCCAGCCCCTCAGCATGTAAAGAGTGAAGGGTTCAGGGAACTGGTTCAGGTCCTTGAGCCCTCATATGTTTTGCCAACCAGAAAGCTATGTGTGGAAATTATAGATATATATAAAGTAGTAGTTGATATATACAAATGTATTTAATCTTTGATTTAAATATGTTGATTTGATTTCGGTTTGACTTTGTGTAATTTTCAGACCATCAAAAAAAAATGGAAGTGCAGCAAGCTGTGGCAGTGTGTGTGAGAGTGAACAGCAGACATCTGTGAACATGGAGGCTTACTTGGCTCTTACCTGTCACTACATTAATGAGAATTTGCAGTTGTGTACATCTGTGTCGGGAGTGCAATACTTTCCACAAAGTCACACTGCTGACAATTTGGCCCAAGTCAAAAGGGGCATGATGGAGGACTGGGCCATAACCAATAAAGTAAAGTGTCTTGTGACCAACGCAGCACCAAACATGATTGCATCCACTAGACAGCTCCAAATTTGGCACTCAATTTGCATTGCACATAGTCTAAATTTATTAGGTAGAAAATCATGTGATCAGATCCCCATACTTACATCCATCAGACACAAAGCTTAGACACAAAAGCTCGAGTACAAAGGCCTAAATGTACTCGAAAACTCAACATACCGAGACACACAAAAAAGCCTCTTGCAGCCTTGGTCTAACTCCAACAGGAAGTCCGTCCATTTGAATCAAAGATCATATTTTGCCACGATTTTGGACATTTCCACACCTCGTACTAAGACGAACTCCTCCTAGAGCTTTGTTTTGATCGTTGTCAGATTTGGACCGTACGATCTACAGACATGGGCGATGTTAAATTGCGAAGCTTTTAACTTTCCATCAAAAGAATTTTTCGTGGCGGCGTTTTAAATTTTGATGTTTCGCCAGGGAACAGGAAGTGGGAGTAATTTGGCTGTAACTCGCACATACATTGTAGAATCAGACTGAAATTTCACATGTTCGATCGTAGTCCAGGCCTGAACAAATGTATACAACAATATTCAGTTATGGATACAGCGCCACCTGTTGGCGACAGGAAGTGTCATATTTTACTTGACGATAGCCTCCTCCAAAGTGTCTTGTGACCGACGCAGCACCAAACATGATTGCATCCACTAGACAGCTCCAAATTTGGCACTCAATTTGCATTGCACATAGTCTAAATATATTAGGTAGAAAATCATGTGATCAGATCCCCATACTTACATCCATCAGACACAAAGCTTGGCACATTGTCACATACTTCAGATCAAGTACTACAGCCAAGCTTGCTCAAGTGCAGCAACAGATGGGACGACCAACCCTGAAACTTATCATTGAGGTGCCAAAACGCTGGGACAACACATGAAATGCTGTCAAGGCTGCATGATGAGGGAACCAGTGTGGGTATCTCTGGCCTCTCTAAAAACAGATTTGACTCCACTTACAGCTGATGAGTACACCATCATAGGAGAAGCACTTCTTGTGCTTGCTCCTTTCCATCAAGCTACAGTGGAGTTGTCTGAAGAGAGGCGAGTGTCAGGGTCAAAGGTCATCCCGATGATGAAAATGCTCTATCTTGCACTAGAGCGTAATGCTTCAACCTTGCACACACAGGCAGCCATACACCTACATGAACACCTGAAGCATCACACTGCTTCCAATCTGGAGTCATTAAGTGTGTTGACCATAGCAACACTTCTAGACACCCCAGATTTAAATCACTTCCAAAAGTAAATCGCCTTTTAGACGGCCTAAATGTACTCGAAAACTCAACATACCGAGACACACAAAAAAGCCTCTTGCAGCCTTGGTCTAACTCCAACAGGAAGTCCGTCCATTTGAATCAAAGATCATATTTTGCCACGATTTTGGACATTTCCACACCTCGTACTAAGACGAACTCCTCCTAGAGCTTTGTTTTGATCGTTGTCAGATTTGGACCGTACGATCTACAGACAAGGGCGATGTTAAATTGCGAAGCTTTTAACTTTCCATCAAAAGAATTTTTCGTGGCGGCGTTTTAAATTTTGATGTTTCGCCAGGGAACAGGAAGTGGGAGTAATTTGGCTGTAACTCACACATACATTGTAGAATCAGACTGAAATTTCACGTTCGATCGTAGTCCAGGCCTGAACAAATGTATACAACAATATTCAGTTATGGATACAGCGCCACCTGTTGGCGACAGGAAGTGTCATATTTTACTTGACGATAGCCTCCTCCAAAGTGTTTGAGTATATCCACCTCAAACTAGGTGTGGATGTTGTCAAGGCCTTGGTGTTGACATCTGAGAAAGAATTTCAACTTTTCATCAGAGGGCGTGGCCATGACGGCGCGTCAAAGTCGAACGTGCAGATTTTTTCGATAAAAAAATGGAACTCCATTGACTTTTTGGGTGATTTTCAGGCAAAACTGTTGGGCTTTCATATACTTTCTCAGACCTGTCTGAAACTTCTTGTGGTTGTTAAGAACACTATTATGCAACGTTCGGTTGCATAATTAATGAGAGGGCGGTGCAAAATCGCTCTATAGCGCCCCCTTGAACTTTTCTTTGAGGCAGCCCCGCCACAGTTTTGGACACAGACTTATGAAACTCAGCTGAATTGTAGAACAGGGCAACACCTACAAAAACATCAAGAGCGCCACCTGTTGGCGACAGGAAGTGTCATGTTTTACTTGACGATAGTCTCCTCCAAAGTATTTGAGTATATCCACCTCAAACTAGGTGTGGATGTTGTCAAGGCCTTGGTGTTGACATCTGAGAAAGAATTTCAACTTTTCATCAGAGGGCGTGGCCGTGACGACGCGTCGAATATCGATGTCTCGCCATGACTGTAAGTGTTACTCTAACTTACACGTACGTGGTCTGACCTGCCCCAAATTTCAATGCATTGATGAGATGTCCACCCTGAACACATCTGCATTTGAAATTTTGCGATGAACAATAGCGCCACCTAGATACATTTAACGGAGCAGGCCCGCCACAGCGTTTCACCTACGTGTCTGAAATTTGGCGTACACATGCACGATCACAAGGGCTACAAAAAATCTCTTTGAGCTAGACTGCCCAATGTAAAACGGCTCTGTAGCGCCCCCTAGATATTTTCAAAGATACCGCTCACATGTTTTCCGCCTGGTGTCAGGCCTGTCCCCCCCCCCCGACGTGCCACCCCCCCGACAGGCGCAGAGGTGCGAGGGCCCGTTCAACGCTGCTTGCAGATTTAATTGCTTGTTGTTGTTTGGAAATCATGTACTAAAATGTGTTTGTTTTTTAGATAGCCTTTGACACCTGAATAATGAAGTGGGCAGGCAGACCAAAAGTGCAACAGCTGATGCAATCCAGGAGGTCCAGAGATACTTGGCAGAGGGCAATATTCCCAGGTCACAGGATCCTTTAAAATACTGGGACAGCCAAAGATCAACATACCCAAACCTCTTCCTGTAGGGATCTTCAAGGTCCAGCAGGTGTCAGTATTCAGTGACACAGTATCAACACAGTATCAATACAGTTTGGTAATGTGTTGAAACGCTTCATGACGCCTCATCTACCAATCACTACTAATATCAATCCAAAGAGACAATTTTATCAACCGAAATTTAACTTACCGTAGAAAGAAGAGATTTGAACGACGTAAGCGCCGATGAACGTATCAGCAGCGTCCCAGCAGCGTCTCTCCGCTCCACAGCGCTATCATTCCGTAGCACTGCACAAAATCAGATTCTGCACCGCCACCGGCAACATTATCTTCTGCACTCATGTTACTTTTTTTCTTTTTGATTTTCCTGCTGTGTATGTTGTGTGTGTGCGCGTCTCAGTCTCCGTTTCCCTTACACCTGCCCTCCCATGTTTGTCATTGGTTGGCTTCAGCTGTTTTGTGGTTGGCTGGCCATAGTGATGCATTCAAGGGCAATCGTAAAAATTATGTTTATTGTGACTGCCAGAGCTGTACATGCAGGGCGAGCGCGGGAGGAAATCTATATTGTTTATATTGTTGCTTTTTCAGTATTAATATCTTGAATGTTCATATCTAGATATAGATACAATGATATACTGTTCAGCCCTAGTGTCCAGTATTCTGTGCTATCCAGCATCGCCCCTAAGGAGCTGTGGAGTGAATCTACTTGTGTTCTACTGTGTTAATAGGGATAAGAAAGTATATCCCACAGCTGAGATCTTAAGTATCTTGTATCTTGTAGGTGGTCAGACTTATCTCCTGCCAGTAGCTTTGGTGCCTAGGTTGCCATACTCAGTGATTCTGGGGACTGATGTTCTCACTCTGGTAAACCTGATAGAGCAGGCACAGCTAAGCAGTCAAAGACCAGAGCTCAGAGACAGAGTGAAGGTTTTGCCAACAGCAAGGGGAGAGTGCAGGGGTAGACAACAAAGGAAAATTTGACACTGGCAAATTTTGAAGATCACTGGCCCCACTATTGTAACCATGATTACAAAAAAGTACAATTTGATTTATCAACATTTACTTTAATACTGCAGTACTTGTTGTGGAGAAATTGCTGAAGCCAAAGGTCAGTGGTGAGGTCAGGAAGAAAGAAAGTGTTCAGGAGCCTCTGATGTCTTATGCTGTATTATTTATTGACACTTGATCAAGGAGAATTAGAGACATTCTTATAAAGCATCAGAAGTGCCTGAGTCGGTCTCACATTCTGCCCAACTCATGCTGGTGGACAGACTTTAAACCCCAAGATAACACCACAAACACTATACGCCCCGAATTAGGTAGAAGAGAATGCTTTTACCAAGAATGGTGTCTTCATCAACATGATTAATTCTGGAGACACAGATGTCTGTTTACGCAGATTGGAATGTCAATGGCAAGCTGTCTATTATGTCTAAGCATGCAGCACCAGAGTCCTTCGACCCTGGCCACAACAGTGTTGAGATAGGATGACACCTGCTACTGCCAGCCAAAGACAAACAGCTAATACTGCTGAGGACCTCAAGGCCCACATGTGACTTCATGTAACCTTGTATAATGTCTGTATGTTTGTGCTTTTATTATATTCCATTTAAAAGTATGTATGTGTCACTCAGAACACTACAAGAATAGAAAATTCATAACAGTACTGAGGTCAAAAAGTGCAAATACATAAATCAAAAGTGCAAGCACAATCAGTTCTTCCTCCATCTCTATCTCATTTGGTTGATTTTTGCGCCCCCCTCCTGATGCCCAGGAAGTGTATCCTGAGGGGTATTGCACAAAACCAAGATAAGGGATTAAGGCAGGATAAATTGGTTATCCTGACTGAATTTAGCCTCAAGTAGGTTGCATGAAAGCAGTTGAAACTTAACACGGCTAAGTTACTATGGTGATTTATTCTAGCTAGCCTGCTCCAGACCAGCCAGGCTAAGATTAATCCTAGTGTTTCACCTGTATTTCCACCGTCAATCCTGTCAGGAATTAATGTGTTTTACAGCATGTCCATCAAGTATGTTGCATCGTTTTAATTATCCTGTTTTAAAATATGACATATAGTAATTTCTCATTTAATTTAAATCTGTTTGTTACTGCAACAGTCTTTTTATATTGATTCAAGTGGTAGTATTATTACTCAGGCCAAGTGTTTTATTATATTTTTGTTATATTGCCATGGTAATGAGACAGACAGACAGACAGACTGACTGACCAACCGCCCATTCAATTGTTCTATCTCCATAATGGCTTGCCCTTTTTTGGAGGATGAGGAAGCCCTAATCCTCAGACATAGATGTATTTAAAGAACTTGAATTAAGATTTCACAGGACATACCAAGCCTGTGATTTCAATACAATATACTAACTCTATCATCTTCTGGTGGCTCCAAAAGTGTATGCGTGTTCCCAGACACTGCAAGGAAATCCAGTTGACAGTATAATATATTTATTTGATTGTGTTCCATATGCAGTAGAACTGCAATATGTACCTTTTATGAAGTAGACAGTTTCTGTGGCTGGGACAGAGTCTGTTACTGTCCCTCCATGGATCCCCTCCATCACTGGCTTCCCTTTATTTAAAGGAAGTGCCAGCCCCTCCACTTGGTGGGCCGCCCCTTGTGCCAGTCCTATGGGCTTTTTTTTTTTTTTTTTACTGCTACAATCATACAGACACTGAACATGTCAGCAGACACCTGATCTATTCACCTCATTTGTTCACTGTTATCTACTTTAAAGGCACTTACCATGCAAAATGTTCTTATATGTAATTTTAACTTGCTGCCAGGTCCTTTTATGGACAGACAGGTTTGTTCTTTATGAAGGACAGAAAGATAAAATAGATAAAAACATAACATGAGAAAAATGGATTAAATGACACATTGTGGATAATTGTTTGCACCTAATCATACTCTACATTTCGTGAGTAACATGCACCTGCTTACCACTTTTAAAGTAAAGTGTACAACAGTTAGTGGACTTGAAAAGGAATTCCTTTAATTGTAGCCTAATTATGACAGTTCCAGTAGAGCACTGTTTATTAATTGTACAGTTTTGGTCTACTTCCACATTAAGCCGGTCCGCTATTGTCTGCCAGGCTCTCTCACATTTTTAAATTATGGCATTTAGCATTAGTATTGCCTTTTTTTTCTCATATCGTTCACCTCTTCACAGAACTCCATCATGAGCTGTTGTTCAGCGGCCGTGAAGTACGAAGCGTGACTTTTATCCGTGTTCCCATCTGTGATTCTGTGAGCGATTGCGAGGTCTTTTTAAGTGTGCAATTATCCCTGCTATCTTCACCTGGCTTAACACAGCTGCACCTTTTCATCCTGGCTCAGCAAAATTGCAACCAATTAAGCTAGGATGAGCTTGCTTAATTATCCTGGATTTCTTTATTCTAGTTTTGTGCAATACCCCTCTGGGCATTTGCTTCTGAGCCCTGACTGGCACCAGCTCAAAACAGCCTTCTCTGCAATGAAGGTTTATATACATATATAGATTACAGATTTGCATTTACACTCTAAGACCACATTCAGCATATATTAAATAGAAAAATAAAACCCAGTATTTATCTAGTGTCAGATTATCCTGCTGAAACTGGAGGCTCAGGGTCTTCAGAAACTCCAGCATATGTAGCAGGAAGTGCATGAACTGGACATTCTCATAGCTTTTGAGGTATCAGAGAATGTTTTTTGCTTTTCCGCTCTGGATTGACCTGGTCCTCAGAGTGTGACACAAAAACAGCAAACACAGGATCTAGAGGAGAAATATAAATATAAACCTGACATTTTTTATTTCATACCTGCTTAAATTGTTCGGAATTACTTAAAATTTTGGAAAAGTGTCAATTGAACAACTCATGTGTTGCCTTGTAGATGTAGGGCAACCACTTGGCCCCCTTCAGGTTTGTAGGCTTGAGGACCTACATCTGCCAGCACCCTCGGTTCTCTGAGTGCCTTGGGGGAGTAGTGGTACTGCATATACAAATAATGCAGTACCTCCTGCAGCTTTTTAAACCCTGGCTGTGCTTTAATGGTGTCTGCCATCCCCAGCTCCAGCTTGTGTGCCACACAGTGGATGGAAACCAGGTGTCCAATCTCTTCCTCGAGTTTTGCAGCCACACCAGTCTTCTTCCCCATATTGACAGCCGCACCATCACTTTTCCAGGCCTGCTTTCTCAAACAAACAAAAAAAAAAAAAACAATCATCAGCTTAACATGATTACTTTACTAAATATCCTATTCTTATTAGCTTACCCGACTGTACCACAGAAAGCACACCAGGTGCATGTGCATCCTTGACATCCTATATGCCAAGGAAGGACTGGACCACTCCTTTCTCCTTACTGAAGAATTTAACATTCACTATCTCACTCTCTAGGATCCCACTATCAATCACAATGCTGTTGTAGTGGGCACTCTATGTCAGTAAGGAGTTGCTCCATGTTGTAGATGTCATTTGTGAATCTGGAGGGAAATAAGTGCATTTAATAATAATGAAGAAATTGAAAAAGATAATCAAGTTAGGAATTTAGTTGTAGTTCTCACCTTTCACATGCCTTATCGGACTTAACTAGCAGTTTGGCATGTTTGAGCCAGTCCTGCTGTTGAGCTGCACCAGGTCAAGAAAGTCAGTAATGCCTTCTTTTTCTTTACTACATAGTAGACTGTGAGGAACATGTTCTCCATTTGTTTCTTGAAGCCTGCATCCATGTCACAGTAGACCTGTTCAAAAAGACCTTTTCCATTATTTTAAAGCCAATTGCTGTGATTCCCAGTCTCCAAGCTGTGGAATGACCAGATATAAAATTATTTTGATTTTGGATCATGGCATTGCCTGCCTCATGAGCCATGAAGTTTGAATGTTTATTTTTGTCAAAAACACCTGACATTTTGCCTCATAACTTCACTACCATTAGTCATAGAGCATTATGAGAGGTACCACATGAAAAACGAAATGTTGCTGCTCCTACTGCAAAAGCAAGCGTCATACTAGCTCCATGCTAAAATGATACACCTGTATTCAGATCTTTTGAATGACCAGCATTTCGGATTGGATCTGATTGTTTGTTGTCTCTCACGAGAAAGTCATCATGAGAGGCAAAAAACAAGCAGGAAACATCAAAGGTACCTTTGCTTGTCAACAAATGATGTAAAATCCTACACAGTCTGGGTCAAAACGTCATGACATGACATGTGCTGGCCCCAATTTAAAGATTAGGAAAATGGCTATGCCCTGACAGGCCAAAACAGCAACAACTGAATGTGAATTCAATTAAATAGCTTCAGTCCATTAATCCTGTGTACTTACCCTTTGTTGAGTCAGTAAAATGTAATGAGATACCATAGTCCATCATGTAATATCTGAACTGACACCTCCAAAATTTGCCTAAAATGTACATATTTTCTCTTTAAAAACATCTATGACTGTCTGGATTACTAATGTTGTTATGGATATGACGGTTCAACTGGAGCCACACAAACCACCAGGATACAGAGATTGCTTTCTTTCCGTTTAGTGTTATTTCACTTAACATTTTTGTGCTTTGCTACCAAGTGCCATGGTTCTAAAAGAAAGGAAAGGACAGGACAAGGTAAAGCATAACTGATGAATACAACAAAACACTATGAAATCAGATACAATTAATAGTCTAAACCAGATATGCTTAAGGCATCATCCATAAAGTCAATCAAACTTAAAGTTTCTCTTTAAACTTGGTCATGTTACGAAAAAAATCAATTGAAATATGTTCAGTACTTACAATGAAGCGAATCAAAACACACATGGCATACTCTGTAACACCACCACATGCAAGTCTGGAGACAAAGGGAAGGGAAGGCCTCATCCAGGCCTGTATTTATAAGTGGGAGGATCATTGGGAGGCACCCACATCTCTATCCAACCTCCAGACAGGAAGACTGAGATTGCAGTTTGTAACAAATGTAATGGGTATCACCTTAAAGGACAGCTTTCATGTGGTACATGTGCTTGGCTATCTGTTAGGTGGTTGATACTCTGCAATATTACCTGATGGAGTTAGGACCGTACTCCCCTCCAGTGGCTCCAGTCCATGATGCATACAAACACCCGGAGATCCAGTGGTATCTAGTTTTGCAGCCAGTGGTATCTGGACTTTGCTGCTGTAATTTTTCTCCTCCACTGAGAGCTATGTAGATCAGATCACTGTATTTGTCTGAATGGGATAATAACAATAATTATTGCTTCAATTTTCTCAAAATCTGTTCTTAAAAGATTCTTTTCCTTGATTAAGCCCACATATTCTTTGACCTTCGGTAACTTGATATTTTACTAGCACTGGGTAGTTAATTTAATCTGGCAATCTAATCTGAGTTCAGCATCCTACAATTTTTGTTTGTGGGATTGAGTTACCAGTAAGCTATTCTGCCTTTCTAGTCTCACTCACAAAAATTAGGATCTTCACAGATACTAATCACTTTTAAAGGTAATCTATTCTGTACGATAGCTGTTCTAAGAATTTTACAAATAACAGTATTTCTGATACATAACTGTTGGGGAATATCTGTGTTAAATATATTGAATTATATATAATGTTGGATACAAGGAATCCAAAGATCCATTTTCTGTAATAGCACTTCAGCTCCTCTCAGTGTCAGTGTTGTTCCACACAGTCACAATATATATGCATTCACCCTCCAAAACACAGACTGTGCTACAGCAGTTCCAGTTCCAGTTAGTTTATTTCTTAGATCTGTCCATATATCTAGCCTTCTATTGAAGTAATACTCTCACCTTTTATTTAATATTTATTTATGCTTCACAATTACATATATATTACTTTATTTTATTTAATTTATTTTATTTACTTTCATTTGATTGGATTTTTCTAATTATAGTACATCTTACATTTTTTCTATTTAATTGTTATTTGAGGTTTACTTATCTACCTTATGTAATGTCAACTGCAGTAAATAGCAAATTTCCCTGGTGCAGGATCACCAAAGTCTATCTTGTCTTATTGTGGGTGAACAGCTGTGGATTTGGCTTTCCAGCAACTTATGGATAATGAGCATAGACTGGCACACACCTTGCTGGTTAGGAGTGCCTGTGTCTACATAATTAATAAACACAGTTATGCAGTAATTACAATTCTTAACTCTAGTGAAACATATGATGACGTCTGCTTCATTCCCTCTACCATATTGTTCACCAAAAAATTCTTATTGGTAGTATTTAAAAATTTAGCCCCCTGAAAAAGAAGATATTTAAACAAAGGTGGTTAGTGACCCAAGGTGTGGAAATTTGAAAGCAAACAGTGTTCCACCACAAGATTGGAAGAATCTCATTTAGTCTTGTTAGATTGTCTTAAAACATACAGGATGGCTCTCCATAATGCCAGAGCAGCTTATCACTTTGTGCTATCACTTAATGCTATTCGAAGATATTGAGTAGGCTGTAGCCAATCAGTTGTGTGACTTTCTCCTTCAGAACTGTTTATTTGAATATTTGTACTTGTCCTGTTAGACCTTAGTGCCGCATTTACCACCATAGACCATCAAATTCTTTTACAGAGACTTGAACATGATGAACATATTTATCAGATCTCAGTTCATACATATCGGTGATGTTTCCTCCATGCATACTTAGGCTTAAGATGTTACTTACGACATACAGGGTTAATTGGTGATTTGAAATTGCCCATGTGAATGTGAGCGTCAGTGGTTGTTTGTCTCTATATGTCAACCCTGTGATGAATTATTGGTTTGTCCAGGGTGTGCCCTGCTTCTCCATTGTCAGCTGGGATTGGCTGCAGTCTATGACCCTAATGTTAAGAAGAATGGTAGCAGACTCAAAGTGCAAACATGAGGTTGAAGTTTAAGCAGTTTATTGCATTTTTTAGGATTATTATTTATCTCCTAGGTTCTCATGGATCATGGCTACACATAGATCAGCAATTGGTCGAGCCTGCTGCCGTGGTACTGCTTGATGTCCACTACATATACTATTATTATGATTATCATTATTACTACTCATTTCTCCATTAAAGTTTGTTACAGTTCTTTTGTTAAAGGATTTTTCCCTCACCACCTTTGCCAAGTGTTCTTGTTGGGGATTGTTGGGTCAAATATATACGGTACAGTGTAGACCTGCTCCATATAGAGTCCCATGAGATAACTTCTGCTATGATTTAGCACTATATAAAAGAACAAAATCTGAACTGAACTGAACTGAATTCACAAAGGGAAGATGCGTAGATGAAAAAAAAAATCCAGTGACAGGTTTTCCAGAGTGGCGCAGTACTGGTGTTCAGGACATGAGTCCAGTAGTGCAGGTGTGGAGACAGGACTGGACGTGGCAGGTGAGTGATATGCAGAAATTTTTCTGGAACACAGGGAGATCACAAGGCAAATACAGTGGGGATAGAAAGTTTGGGCACCCCAGGTAAAAATCTGTACTAATGTGCATAAAGAAGCCAAAGAAAGATGGAAAAATCTCCAAAAGGCATCAAATTACAGATAAGACATTCTTATAATATGTCAAAAAAAAGTTAGATTTTATTTCCATTATTTACACACACTCAAAATAACAGAAAACCAAAAAAATGACATCTGCAAAAGTTTAGGCACCCTGCAGAGTTTATAGCATGCCCCGCCCCATTTGGCAAGCTAAGACCTGACAGTGTCATGGATTGTTCACAATCATCGTCTGGAAAGACCAGGTGATGTCAATTTCAAAGGTTTTAAATGCCCAGACTCACCTGACCTTGCCCCAACAATTAGCACCATGGGTTCTTCTAAGCAGTTGTCTAGAACACTGAAACTGAAAATAGTTGACGCTCACAAAGCAGGAGAAGGCTATAAGAAGATAGTGAAGTGTTTTCAAATGCCAATATCCTCTGTAATTAAGAAATGGCAGTCATCAGGAACAGTGGAAGTTAAAGCAAGATCTGGAAGACCACGAAAAAAATCAGACAGAACAGCTTGCAGGATTGTGAGAAAAGCAAGTCAAAACCCACGTCTGACTGCACGATCCCTCCAGAAAGATCTGGCAGACACTGGAGTTATGGTACACTATTCCACTATAAAAAGATACTTGTACAAATGTGGACTTCATGGAAGAGTCATCAGAAGAAACCCCCTTCTACGTCCTCACCACAAAAATCAGCATTTACTATGTTGTTGTTGAAGTTTACAAATGAACACATAGACAAACCTGATGCATTTTGGAAACAAGTTCTATGGACCGATGAGGTTAAAATAGAACTTTTTGGCCGGAATGAGCAAAGGTACATTTGGAGAAGAAAGGGCACAGAATTTAGTGAAAAGAATCTCTGTCCAACTGTTAAGCCTGGGGGTGGATCAATCATGCCTTGGGGTTGTATTGCAGCCAGTGGCACAGGAAATATTTCACGGGTAGAAGGAAAAATGGATTAAATAAAATTTCAGCAAAATTTGGACGCTAACTTGATGCCATCTGTGAAAAAGCTGAAGTTAAAGAGAGGATGGCTTCTACAAATGGATAATGATCCTAAACACACCTCAAAATCCACGGTGGATTACATCAAGAGGTGTAAACTGAAGGTTTTGCCATGGCCTTCACAATCTCCTGACCTCAACATAATTGAAAATCTATGGATAGACCTTAAAAAAGCAGTGTGTGACAGACAGCCCAGAAATCTCAAAGAACTGGAAGACTTTTGTAAGGATGAGAACTTTTTTTGACACATTATAAGTCTCATCTGTAATTTGATGCCTTTTGGAGATTTTTCCATCTTTCCTTGGCTTCTTTATGCACATTGATACAAATTTTTACCTAGGGTGCTGAAACCTTTGATCCCCACTGTATCAAACAATACTAAATACATGTCACAACCCGGTTGTGGTCCATACCACAAACGGCTGGTCAGAACCCTTCAACCAGCGTCTCCACTCCACCACAGCTAGTTTTACTGCAAGCAACTAAAGGCAAGAGGAAGCAACAGGAAAACACTAGGAAAGAAGGAGGTGAACAGCCTCCACTTGAGAAAGGATAAGAGGTTATGGGGAATAGATTTATTGTCAATTATCCATTCATTATCTGTAACCGCTTATCCTCAGGGTCACAGTGGGGCTGGAGCCTCTCCCACCTCATTTTGGGTGAAAGGTGGGGTACATCCTGAACAAGTCACTAGCTCATCACAGGGCACATAGAGACAAACAACCATTCACACTCACATTCACACCTACAGACAACTTAGAGTCACCAATTAACCTGTTAAGGTTCAAGAATTTTGCTTGCCATTTCTGCCTTTTAACAGAAGTTTTTCCTTGCCACAATCAAGCCTTGCTTGCTCATGGTGGAAATTGCTGTCTGTTCAGTGTCATAATAATATTATATAATAATATCATAATAATATTGTATCATTTTTACGATCTAGACCAGCTCTATATGGTGCTATATGAATAAAACTGATATGAAACATTGAATTCAAAATCTTCATAATGAATAACACATTTACAAACAGATTATTGATTCAGCCTGAGATGTCTTAAGCACAATAAGTACCATTTCAACAATATATTGAATTCATTATTTACACATTCTGCCTGTCCTTTGTGATTGCTTGCTGTGAAAGGGGCGTGGTGCATCAGCTGCAGGAGAGAGGTTTGGGGAGGGCTCTCACCCTCTCAGGTGAGAGGGGTGAGCACACCAGTTCCCTGTTGAGCTAGTCAGTGTCGTTGGCAGGCGAAGGAAGAGAGAGTGATTAGCTACTGTGTGCAGTGAATAAACATAAACATATTAAAGCCATCGCTGGTTGAGTCTTACCTACCGAGAACCCACAGTGGCATCGGACCACACCACACTTGGGTATTACAATTTACAAATAAATGTGTGATTAATGATACATGTATTGAGCTGTAGTATACTGTAGTTTACTTCTTTTTTTGTCGAGCGGAGACCTCATAAATAACTTCAATGACTTGGCTGCAGTTTTTGCGAAGTCATTAAAAATGGTTTAAAAAAAGATTTGCCTATCATGCAACACTGCAGGCACATCACCTAATAATGATGGATAGATAGATAGATAGATAGATAGATAGATAGATAGATAGATAGATAGATAGATAGATAGATAGATAGATAGATGATAATAATTTTGCTGTGAATTAGTATTACCAAGTGCCCGATTGAACTGACTTAATATTGACTTAGCATTATTATTGTCGCGTGCAACATGAAGTTTCAGTATCAGTGTCAGCTTCAATACAGAAATATTTCACAATATTGGCCTTCAGTCTGTACCAAATGAACTCTAATTAATTAGTCCTGGATGTGTTTCTGGTGTCCCCAATGTTAATCCTCACCCACACACTCACTCCCCCACTACCCATTAGTTCTCATTATGTCTCTCACATACACATACACACACATACACACACACAGACACTCATGCACTCACAGCTGGACATAACCTCGGGCTCCATTATTGTCCATGTGTGTGTAGGTGTGTATGTGACAATGTTATAGCTATGCATACGTGTGTGTGTCCACCTTTTACCAGGTTTTATGCATGTTCCCAGACCTGCTGATCAAAAACATGCAGCGGTGGACTGGCTGGTCTGGTGGTCTGCCCAGACCCGGGTGGTCTCATGATTTACAGCAAGTGTGTGTGTGTTCTGGGGGGTGTAGTTACCAGAGTTTTTGTGGATAATTTGTTTCTTTTCAATAGTCTCATTTCTGGATCAATTGTGCTGAATGGGTGTCATAGACACCTGGGTGATCACGTCTCCTTTCATTTCAAGTGAAAATGAACGAATCACCTGGAGCTGTGTTATTTCCACACAGTGAGATTTAGTCCAGCACTGTTTGTGGATCTCAAGCAGACAGATGAAATACAGCCAGGTATAACCCTGTGCAGCACTGATCTACCCGCTAGAGGCAAACAGGAAGCGTCTGCTGTTCTCAAATCCAGGATAAAGACTTCAGGTGACTGAAGTATTGCCATCAGCACCCTCAGGTCTTTAGAAAGAGTCAGTGCCCCACAAAGTGAATTTAGAGTAGAGAAAAAAACAAACAAACAAGGAAACAGAAAAGAAAAAAAAATACATTAGATTAGATTTTAAGGACCACTGTTAGTCTTTAAACTGTCCAAGACTTCTGTTTTAAATAATTAAGTCACTAACGTCCATGAAGTCACAGTTTCATGGTAATGAATACTCCATACACCAGCTTGGTACAAAAAAAGCAATGAGTTCAGGGCGTGCAATATTGTGATTAATATATGTGCCCAATGATATGTCTAAGACACAATTCATACATTAAAAGGTCACTGGTTAATTACTTACCAGTGACCATTACTGGTAAGTAAGTATTTTTTTAGTGCAGTCTGACAGTCTTATAAAATAGAATAAAATGTAAAATATGAATGTAAAATATGAAATATTTTTGTCATGTAGTAATCTTAAAAGTCCTGCTACAGTAGCATACAATAATTAAATGTGTTGTACTTTTTCCATTACATGTTGGGAAAGCAATGTAAATCAATACAGCATTAAAAAGATTTTTTTTTGTTGCCACACTAACACACAAGACTGAAGGATTTTTTTCAGCCTTAGTAGATTTTTTCTTTTTTTAAATTTATTTTAAAAAATGTAAAAATGATCATTTGGGGTAAAAACATCTTAGCTACTCTATTTGAAAGTCCTGGATCTGACTTTTAGCGAAGCAGTGGTAGGGAAAGGGCCACCCAGGATTAAGAGGTGTGAGCCCTGCCAACATTGCAACTAATGACCAATAAATTGCCAGTGCAACTGACCTACTCACACTGCAATAAATCAAAAGAGAATAAAAGAAATATACGGAAGGAGAGAACAGTGAGTCTAAGGTGGTAATGTATTCATGTTATGGCTCTTGAGACAAGAGATTTTTGTAGTATGTCCCATCACCACCAGTGCTCAGGCATCTTCAGCTGCAGTAGTTCTGGTAGATGAACTCCGACTAGCCTGTAATAATCCACCAAACAAAACAAATCAATTGCTTTTATTGTTTTGTTTTTTATTTCTTGTTTTTTTTTATCACTTTGGGTTGCCACTAAGTATGAAATGTGCAATATGGATACTATCTCTGGCAATACAAACTTAATGTTTCAGTTGTTTATGTCACTGTTATCTTCCCCATCACTTCCACTATAACAAAGCTCTACATTTTCGTCACGTAGGTAATAATTTTACTTTATGTTTATTCTGAAGACCTTTGTGGGTGGTGTATAATAATAATAATGATATTTTAACAAAGACGAAGCATTCCATATTTGAATATTGTAGTGCTTTATTGCTTTACACTGATTGCTTTGGATTCACGAACAGCAATATGACATATGTATGCAATTTAGCTAGTTGACTGGGAAGTCTAGGATGTCAGACATTCCTACAAGCACATAACCACACAATCACTTAGTCAACACATCTCAACTGGACCTAGTCTAATTATCTTTTCATAGCCTCAAGAGTAGCAACTTCTCTTAATTCCAATACACAAAGTTTGAAACCAAAAACAAATAAAACTCAGCAAATTAAATAACTAAATTCAAACCTTCAAAAACAAATAAGTGGCAGTTTTTATGTTGTTTTACAAAACTAGGGTGACAATGCGCTTCACAGTTAATTACAGGGGGAAAATGTGAATTTGCTGGATAAAAGACAATTTAAAAAAAAGTATGAATTCAATTTTGATTTGAAAGATTTGAACCAGAGGGGAGGGGAGCAAAGAGAGCAAAATCTGTCATCCAGAAGTGTTAAACTGTGAAGAACAACCAAGAGACTGCATTCTAAGGTACTGAAGTTCCTAATAGATCTCTGAGGGATCAGTATCTTTCAGTTTCCTCAGAGAATTTGGCTTGGTCAGGAACAAGTTAGGAAGCATAGCAAGTAATTCTGGGCAAACGAAACATTGCTTTTTTGTATCAGACTTTATGTAATTTAATACAATATAAATAAAATTAAAATAGCACCAGTCACAGTTTTTAAATGTGCATAAAAGAAAAGGTGAGGTGGTAGCCACGTAACTGATGACTTACTTTTCAAAAACAGGCTTCAGAAGAAGGCTGAAATGAATCATATTTAGATTTCCTGGAGATGTTCAAGTAAATTTGACTTAAAATAATGTATTTGCAGATTTAAAAAATACACAAGTAATTCCAAACCTGAAAAATATGTTGTCATTATTTTTTAACTGTATATCTGAATATCGATTATTAAAAAATTATGTGAAACAAAATGATAGATAATTATGAAAAATGACAAATAAAACAAAACATGCACAGAATCATTTCCTAAAAAAAGAGAATTTTGTAGAATGATAACACAAGCAAACACTGAACTGTTTTAATTTGACTTTTCATTCAGGAATATGTGTTGCCTGATATCACAGCATGGCTGCTTTTTCAGCTTTCTCTAGATTTTATTGTGTCTTCATCCCATCATTGTGTTACAGTATTTTATAAATGCTCTCAGAAAAAAAAAATACTGTTTGTAAAATATTTGTATTTTGATGTTTGTCTGATTTAGTGTTCTTATTGATAATATAGGACAGCTGGAATTCAGCTCTGTTAATAGAATGACAAGGTGAGCCCTCCAGGAGCAACTTAAAGATCAGGACTGATCTAGAGCTCATCCATCATTTTATTTTCTTCAAGTTAGATGGTTGTAATTCAGTATGTTTAGGATTGAGTTAGAACACATCTTATGCATTCAGCTGGTACAAAATGCAGCTTTTCAGCTTTTAACAAATACTAAAAGAAAGAATGCATCAAAATGTTTTAAACTCTCTTCAGTGGTTAGAAGTCAGTTTTCGAATTGATTTAGAAGATTTTGCTAATAACTCTTAATACTGAAGCATTTATTTAGCTCCAAACTACATCACACAATCACTACTCCTCTGAGCTAGAGCGCACAACCTGAAAACCCTCTGCTGCTTGTTCCAGTTTAAGACTAAAGGTGACTGTGATTTTGGGACTCCTCAGCTCTGGAACTTGCTAGGTTCTACGACTGATAAATCAAGGACATCTTTACTCTTTAAAATATATCTTTGCAAAAAAGTCTTTCATTAATTCCAGCACAGCTTTTTTATCCCCTTATACCTGTATAACTATATACCTGTATAACTGTTTATCTTGGGGTTTGCAAGCTTTTAACCACTGTGTTGTGTCCACGACCAAAAATGATTTAGTGAAAGACCAGGCCCTTTAACAAACGTTGGTGTTCATGTCATTGCAATCATGTAAAGATAATATAACATATACTTAAGACAAGGTCTTTATTTGCCTAGGTGAGATCTGACAGTCTGGAATTTGTTCTATGTGTTGGTTTTCTGTGTTTCTTTTTACTGAGAACAGCACAATATGGTTTAACAAGATAAAAAATTGATTTTGTAAATATGGCTGATGCAGTACAGACTGAGCTGGGTCTTCATGTGTGGAATGTTTCTATTATTATATATGAAACTACTTATTTTGTTGATTGTATGTATTGTGTATTAATAAAAGATTAATGTTGTTTTGATGTTTGATAATCAGTGGTGTCATGTGTGATGGGCCAACGGTTTAAGGTGACACAGATTTGACAAAATAATAAGCAAGAGCAAAGATGCAAACTGTGTACTTGAGATGACCATAAAAACTTAAGCTAGGAGCACAGACTTAAACTCGACTTGGACTTAAGAAAACTTGTCAAACCCTTTAATAATGAACGATAGTGAGACTTAGTGAGACACCTTATGTGGCTCACCTCACCTTATCTGATTGGGGTGGCAAGCACGTGGGGCAGGCACCACTTTTCTGTCATTTCTCTTCTCAACAAACCCCACAACCAAATCCAACTGCCAAATCTCCCCCAAAACAGGCTCTGTCCTCAGGGTCTGACAAATGGGTTCCTTTATAGATTAAGGTGTGACCCATAGTGGGGCCACAACATCTGATGCAATACATTTTAATTTCCACAAACAGTGTAAACATAATAACAATATCACAAGAGTAATATTTAAAGTAATAATCTGAAAAAAAAAAAAAAAAAAAAAAGGTTGTCCTAGCTTGCCCAACTCGGCACGCCTCTCTATCAGCCACTGGAGGGCACCCCAACCTTGCATCGCTGCAGGTGGCTGTTTGATACAGACACCTTCCCCATTATATATGATTGCTATGATTCATAGTGGTGGTGGTGGTGATGGTGGTTGTAATAATAAAGTAATTTAATTATTATTTTATTTTGTTTTTGTATTTATGTATGTATTTATCATCTGTATTTTGTACTGAATTGTATTTACTTATTAATTTGTTTTCGCCATGTTGCCCTGTTCTGTCTTTTGTCTTGCAATAAAAATAAAAAGAGCCAGTTGGAACAAGAACAGAGACTTGGGCAATGTAAAGTTTTTATATGAGTAATCAATATCCAGCAGAGACGTGACACAAGCTCATTCTAATTCTGAACTCACAGCATGGGCACATGACAGAAGTTCTGACGTGACGTGACGGAAGTTTTTATATATCTCCTTTCTAGTCTTCTGACCACTCAAAGCGCTTTTACAGGACATGTCTCATTCACCCATTCACACACATTCATACACTGATGGCATTGGCTGCCATGCAAATTGCCAACTGCTCATCAGTTTAGGAGCTAACCATTCACACACAACACACACTGACAGCACAGCCTTCAGTTTGGGGTTCAGTATCTTGAATTCAGCTCAGTTCATCAGTTCATCCATCCATGGAGGCTGGAGCCAATCCCAGCTAGCATTGGACGAGAGACGGGATACACCCTGAATTCAGTTTCAGTTCAATTTTAATTATATTACTTCAAAACATGATAGAAGTTAGAAACTGTCTCATGACAATTTCCATACAGATTAGATCTAGAGACCTAACCAGAGACCCAACAGTATCCACCAGGCTCAAGCACTTAGCAAGCACTTAGCAATAGCAGGACAATCAGGACCACAGCAGCTGGTTCAACCAATTCAGGATGTAGACATACCCATGATCCATATAAACAAGTCATCAAGTCATCTGAACAAGATATTTTTTGAATAACGAACCAAAGAAATTCAGTTCAAAGAGTTTTTTTTTTTACTTTAAAACATTTGTGTTTAGAAGTTCTATGATTTCTTTGAATGTCTCCTTTGTTTAAAAATGATACTTGAAGACTAATATTTAAGTTATGGATTCTTCTGGCTTCAGTTGGCTCACACACTGTGTGACCAACTGTACTGTAAATACATCAGTACATTGTTTCTAGTATTGTCATGGTGTTTCTGCCTTTTAGAGAATGTGTATTGAAATTAAGCTGTGCTTTAGTTCTATTATTAATCAATTGATTTTGTTAATAAAAAGTCTTATTTTCAAGCTGGATTCATTGAAAATTAATCAATTCAGAACATTTATTAAATGTCATTTTATTCTCAGAAAATTGCAAACACAAATGAAACTTGAAAATGTAAAAAAAAAAAAAACACTTGCTAACACTCTATTAAGACTGAAGGCTGATTTTGTTTGCATTTAACTAGAACATTAAGTTATATAAATAATGATATTATGGTTGCTTGTTATAAGACTAAATGACTCTTTATCAAAATTATTGACAATTCATTTTCTGCCAACCCTGCCCAGAATATATCCAAAATATCATGTGATTTTTCTCTAGTTGGCTAATACAGATGTGCATTGTGGAGTTTATTATTCAAATTGGACAGCCAATGCCAGTGCCTCTTGGCTGACACATAAATTCAAACTTCATTCAAAAAGTAATTCTCAACTGAGAACACACCAAAGAATCAAAAATGAATTCAACATGAAGAGTCCATAACTGTGCATTCATTGACAGTGTGAAGCAAAATGACCCCTGTTGTGCACCAGGTCATGAGTTGAAATCATGCTGCGCTGTTGATAGGCCTAATTGAAGAAGGCTCCATATGGTAAGAAGCTATAAATTCCCCAGATCATTTTTTTCTCTATTTCCTGGTTCCTTCTTTTTCTCTTTTCTGTTATTTGACCCTCTTTAAGAAGGGAACAATGGACTGGCTGTCTTTGGTTTGCCTACTAATGAATCCAATACTTCCCTTTTATGGCAATGGCTGATTAGAAGAAGAAGAAAAAGACACTTTGTCACGGTCTCTTTTGATGGCAGTCCCTATCTGTCTGTATGTGGTGTCTATGCATGTGTGTGGGTCTGTGTGTAAAGTGTTGCGTCATACCATCATTGCAGTTACGACCTAAATAAAGTAACCAGGGGTTTGTCTCAAATGCTGGCAATGGCCCACCCTCTTTTCTGCTTTACCTTTCTTTTCTTTTTCTCCTTCCTCTTTTTCCATTCCAAGACACCATCACACACTTTTCTGGTAGCTATATGCATTTTAGATTAACAATAAATAATAAATATAATAACCACTAAATCATTGTTTCTGTACACTTTTGTGGCCAATAATGCACTACTGTAGCCACCAAACAATCACTGGCCTTGCAAATCACTGTCTAGAGTCTCTAATCTATCATCATCTGTACCGTCTAATTGCCTAATGCCTTTTGCCATGAGTAATACACAGCTCTTACCTTTAAGGACGGTAACTGCTTAAGCATCACCCCTATCTTTATCTTTCAGAAGCCAAGTGGACTTTTAAAGAGAAAATGTGCAGGTCACTGGTAGAAATAGAGCCCCCTGGTGGAGGGTAAACACAACAACACAAAATGGTGGGGGAGGAAGGAGGAGGTGGAGAAGGGAGGGAGAAAGGGAGGGGTCTGCATGAAGTAATGGCTGCCAGATGTTTTGGTATTATCACAGGGAAAAATTCTATTCCAGCTGTAGTCATCTATCATGTTCGCCAATCAATGGAAGATAGACAGACAGGGGGCATGAAGAAAGATAAGTGTGTCTGTGTGTGTGTTGGTGGTGATGTTGGGGGAGAGAGAGAGAGAGAGAGAGAGAGAGAGAGAGAGACCCTACCCTCATCAGTGACTGGCCCAAAGGAGCTGAAGGAGTACTTTCAGAGCTTCCATCTTTGTTGTGCTTCTGGCAATAATTTTGTGGTGTACTGTACATCACCACCATTGTGGACTTGGAGAGGATCAACACTTGTCTGAGGACCTTTAGGAGCACAGAATCACTGAGAATAGCAATATGATTAAATTAAGGGGTATAGTGGCCACTGGTCCAAAGCAGAGTGAGGGAGCAGAACGAATACTGAGGGGGCAGAACAACCTGGAGCTGAAGAAACAAAGCTAGTGGACATAACAGGACCACAACACCACACTGCATCACTTTTCTAGCATCATATCCTTATTACAGTCTGTAAAGAAGCAGTCTAAGCTCAGTGTTTGATGTTAAAATACCTCAGTTTGTATTATTTATGATCATTTGATTATTATCAGTTTAGTCAATCTTTTTTCAGCCTTTGTTATCTTTATCTATTTCATTTAGTTTACACACACACACGCACACACACACTGGAGACCAGGTCATGTGATGCAACACTCCATCACTCTCCCTCTTGGTTAAATACCCCTTACATAGTCTGGAGGTGTGTTTTGGGTCCTTGTCCCACTAAGTTCAACTGCTGTGGTAGCCATGCTGGTTAAGTGTGCCATTGAATTTGAAATAAACCAACAGTGTCACCAGTAAACCTCCCCCACACCCTGTCCTCCATGGTTCGTGGTGGGAACCATGCATGTACAGTAAGTAACGTATGTAAACCATCTGCTCACTTTCTCTGCGTCTCACAAAATCATGGTGGGCAGAACCAAGATTCTCAAATCTGGACTCATCAGACCAAAGTCCAGATTTCCACTGGTCTAATGTCCCTTCCTCGTGTTTCTTGGCCCAAGCAGTTCTCTTCTTCTTCTTGGTCTCCCCCAGTTGTGGTTTCTTTGCATTGGACCACGAAGGCCTGATTCACACAGTCTCTCCTGATTCACACAGTCTCCTCAGCTGATGTTGAAATTTGTCTGCTACTTAAACTGTGAAGCATTTATTTGGGCTCTAATCTGAGGTGCTGTTAATTGTGATTTCTGAGGCTGGTAACTCTAATAACGTTCTCCTCTGCAGCAGAGGTAACTATTGGTCTTCCTTTCCTATATATATGAATATATATATATATATATATATATATATATATATATATATGAAGCTAATGACTATATATATATATATATATATATATATATATATATATATATATATATATATATATATATATATATATATATATATATATATATATATATATATATATATATATATATAGTCATTAGCTTCATTGCTCTTTACGGCTGAATCTGAGCAAGTGTGTGTGTGTGTGTCTGTCTCCCGGTCATTACAGGGTCATCTCTGTCTGACGCCAGCACTCCCACTAATTATCTGTTCTCCTGTCTTCACCCGGGGCCAGATTCAGGCCATTACATTTCTTGTTAGTCTTTGTCAGGACGAGAATAATCCTCTCCAGCTCTTTTTTTCTGTCTCCCACTAATAACAAACCAACTGGGATGTCAGGTTAGGCCTTATCAATGAATGTCTGACAGCTTCATCACATACAGTGGAGTAACAGTAACAGGAAGACCAGGATGTGTGCCAATAACTGTTCTATGGGGTCAGTTGAATGTGTGTTAGTGTTTTAGCTGTCAACTTGACAAACCTACAGTCTGGGAGTTTTATTTGTTCCTGGGTTTGCCCGGCTTGGGATTATGTATTGTACAAACCTCAAAAAATCTATTTAATTTGTAATATTTTGACAAGGTGGAGAAACGCTTGAAATCATCCAAGGAGATATATATATATATATATACACACACAAAGTGAATAATTGTTTTTATTATTTCATGAAGTAGCATTAGTATTATGTATAATACTAGTTATGTAGTAGTAGTATTATGTCTTAAGGTGGAATGATTCTGATGTCTTACAGATGTGTTACAGTAGTTACCAATGTAATATATATTGTCAGGGAGCACTGTGTATCCATTGTTATCCAGAAAAGATGAGATGTGAGAAATGGCTTCATAAAATGTAAATGTACTGAAAACAGGGATCCCTTAGTATTTCTATGCTATTTTCTTCCCAACAATAAATGCTACCAGGACTGCAAACCAGTTGACCAATTACAACTGACAGAGTGACAGTTTACATTTTTGAGGAGGTGCATCAGCCCACAGTGGGATGCCCAATATGCCACAGCAAAGGCACCACAAGAGTTTGCCACAGAAACATGATTAGGTCTTTGCGGGGAACAAGGCTTTGAGAATCTGAGCTTCTTGTCTGGAACAGCAGGTGCAGCAGCATTGCTTGTGATACAAAAATATGCTGACACCATGACACAGAAGCTCCAGTTGTGCAAAAACCAGACAGGTTTCTTACAAATTCCCCATTTAACGCAGTTATTATAAAAACAAATGTCTGATATTGTCAATGGCACTGAAAACACTGCATGTATCACATCCATAATAAATATGAAGGCCACTCTCTAAAGAGTAATGACTGTAATATCTGATTTTTAGCCTAATTTGTAATTCAGAAAGTTAACATGAAAGGTTTGTATACTCCAGCAATATTTGTAAGAGGTAAACCTGTCCATATTTTAGATTGTTAAATGTTGTTACATGATTTTTTTCATTTGTTGTTAAGATCAAAGTGTTTGTAATGTTTCTTCTCTTTGTTTTTCTCAAAAAAATGATTTGCACCATTTAACCAGGTGGTGATTTATTAAATTCATGACACTCTTTACATCCCACTTTAAGCATTATTTAGACTCCACCAGTTACACACGATAACATGGACACTTCGTCATCACCATGACGTCATTACATTTACAACCCAAATTGTAAGAGAGGAAGAGTCAGAGAGAGAGAGAGAGAGACTACACCGTCTTTGAAACTCAGTCTGCTGTTTGTGTCCTTGTAATGGCGACATTGCACATAAATATATTCCATTAAATAAAGCAGACACCCCGTGTGTGTATCTGTATGTGTGTGTGGTTGACACGAGGGAAACTCTTTCTGTTCCCCTGACAGGATGAGAGACTTGGCTGTGTTCTGTTCACAGTCCAGCGGTGGTATGAAGCAGCCGACACATCTGGTAGAACATTACTTAGTTTTTATGGCGCAGTTCTTAATTCGGCATTGATCCCACTCACCAAACATCACAAGGCCTGTTCCATTAGAGGGTCTGCTTCTAGAAAGAACAGGTTAAAGAGAAAAAGGGAGGAGAGGCAGCGGGAAGATGAGGGAAGATGAATGCGTGACCAGGTGGATCCTGTTGATCCACGAGGTCAGATGTTAGAAAAGATCACAAGCCAAACACACATGAAATGACATTTCCAATATTCCAATATTTTCATTTGCTGTAGCTTTTTTGTTTCTCTAGTTCAAATGTCAATCAAGCTTTTTTTAAAAAAAAGATCATGGTCAGATTTGGGGTGCGGTGATGATGATGATTAATCTGAAGGTGTGTTCTGACAGCAACTGCAAACATTCTGTGTGTCTGAACACAGCGACTAAGAAGATAACAGCAAGATGTTCATCTCTCCAGAGATGATGAAGACGATGGTGGTGGTAAAGAAGTATTAGAGGTAATCAGAGCGCATCATTACTGTCCAGATGACAGAGGAGTTCTATGTGTGGGTGTGTGGTGTGTGTGTGGGGGGTGGCTACTGTTTGAGTTCCAGAGCCCAGACATGTTGAGGCCATCCTGTCCGTCCTTTACTCTTCTTATCGGCTGCTGACGATGAGGATGATGAAGATGTCTTAGGGATCTCCACCTGTAGACATGTGATATTGTGTGAAAGCCACGAAAATTCACCATGGAAACAGTTTCATTTTTCTTCTTGACATGTTTCATATACAGCACGAGAGTCACCACGTGCTCATTTAGTTTAGTCCATAATGCGATAATGTGACGTCACACCGTTTATGCACACAGCAGCACGTTTATCAACACGAGCGCCGCAGACCTCAGATCCGCGTTTGCGCATTCTATGGAACGTTTTTTTTTATCATTAAAGTTTCAAGGAAGAAGGATTAATAATAATAATAATAATAATAAATTTAAAATAAATAATTTTTTAAAAAATAATTTCTGAGCCCAAATATTGAGCCTGACTGACTGTTCAGACCTACGTTTTATTTTTATTTTTATATTTTGCACAAATTCATGTACAAACGTGCACACAATGGCACATGTTTATCTTTACTCCGGTTTAAAGTATTATGGTTGTAATCACTGAACCTTAACTCCTTTTCTTGTGTCAATTATTATTATTATTATTATTGTTGTTGTTGTTGTTAGAATAATAATAATTATTATTGAGATTGCCTTAAAGAGCACTGAGTAACGGTTCAAGACCACAGGCCGAGTTGTAAATGAATAAAGGTTTTATTTATTCATATTTGTATATATTTTAATATGGATTCATAGTGCTTATTGTGAGTTATTGTCAACACGATCACGAGTGGACTCGAAGCTGCTGGAGTGTTTCGTGTTCAGACGGGATCTTCAGGTTTAGACTCTTTTTCTCTTTTCTTTTTACTTTTTCCAAACTCCAGTCCCCCCCCCCCCCCCCATTTGACACAAACTGGATCAGTGGATTACTCCATAGTAGAGCAACATACTAAACAAAGAAACAAAGCCAGTAAGAATATTTGTTAAATGAGTTCCTTTACAATTATTTCTACGCGGTGAAGTCAGCGCTGACCTCACCACTTTTCTACTTCCATGTCCTCACAGTAACAATTTATATGAAGCAATTAAAGAGCAGCAGAGGATCGGCTTCAGTCCACAGTCCCGACAACAAAGAAGTCGAGTCGAGCCGAGCTGTGAAACTCCACCTGACTGACAAATATCTTGTTTACCTCGCGTGCAAGGATGAAGAAAGAAGAAAGCGGGGCGGAAATGTGAGTGTCGCGTGTACACGTCGGAGTTCACGTCATCTCCTTTTCTTGTGTCAAGTTCTTCAGTCATAGAGTCATCGGCCGTAACAACGCGAGTTTACGTAGTAACAATGAGTTAGGATTATGAGTAATTCTTAGGCCTTCACCATTTAATTAATATACAAAAGTCATCTCATCAATCAGATGATGGTGTTATTATAAGAACGGATTTTTCAGGTCATATAATCATTTGAAAAATAAATTTGATATATAATATTCTTCTAATGAAATTAAACTACTGTATTAAAACCTACTAAAGTAATAAACAAATAATAAATAGGATATGACGTGTCACAATGTGCCTAGTGTTGCAATGAGCAATGTGAGGTTTCTGTTGAGCATTCAGTCAGTTATTATTATTGTGTTATTATTTACACATATTGAATTGAAGAGTTTTATTTGAAGGTTCGTGCAGCAAACACCTGACACCATTCATCAAGACAGTTAGTTTGCAGGCTCAGTCTGACTGAAAGTAAAAGCAGTGCCAGCGTCTTTCCAGTCTGCCCAAAGCAGCACTGGGGTGTAAACTGACAACTCTTCATATCGTGGATCACTCTCAGCACCACAACTGTTTTTTTTTCTCTCTCTCTCTCTCTCTTTTGTGACGTGGTGTAATTCAGTCAGTGACGCGCAGGTCTGGCACCGGAGGATCATGGTTTCACTTAATCATGTCATAAATTTCATACACACGCGCGCACACACACTCACACACACACACACACACACACACACACACACAGTTTGCGACTGCATTGATCAAATCACCAAATCACGATGAATGTTTTGGATAAACAGGGCCTGTTCCCCCCTCTGTGAAGTCCATTTGACACAAACTGGATCAATGGATTACTCCATAGTAGAGCAACACACTAAACAAAGAAACAAAGCCACATTGAAACATTGAAGCGACATTAAGCCGTGAATACTTCTACTTCTTTTTCTTAAATACGCTAATTTCCCCTGAGTCAAGAATGTAATACACATACTTTTGTGATACACGCTTGAGTTCAGTAACATTTGTGAAACGAGTGTCTGCGAGTGTGTGTTTAAGTCCAGGACTGGAGTCTCATGAAAGAGTTGAGATGAGTTATTAACAGGTTTACATCCTCCTATTAGTGAGTGCAGTTTGAAATGTGAGGAAAAATGCTTTCTGGCTTTAATTACGCACCGAACTTCGTATAGGCAGCAAGTTGGGCAACAGAAAGGAAATAATTATTCTGTTCTATTCTTTACTGAGTTGCTCTGTGTGCCCACGTATTGTATGTTTCTGCTGGACTAAAGCTTGACGTTAGCTCTGGATTAGGTAAAACTGACAGTAAGATTATCAGGACATTACCGTGTGTCAAAACAACAGGCAGCTATTGTGAGTGAATACAGAAGCAATGGCATGATGCTTAGCTCTGTTTGTACATAAAAAAGTGAGTGAGAACAAAGGGGATGTATAGTTGATATCACTGGCTCCTGTGTTTAAAGAGCACATATAGATTTATGTCAATGAAGTTGGATCAACTGGATGTTGGATCCGTGTGAATACAAAAGGCGAGTAAAGAAGTAGTTGCAGCGGCTTTAGATATCTCGCATGTGTGTTCGACGGTAGGACCTTGTAAAGCTGTAGCTATAGGATACGCAGAACCTATTATCCACATAGCCGAAACTATGTGGATAATATAGCAGGCTGTAAGGACGAAACCATCCAAAAAGTGCTTCTAGGAATAACAATGGTGGGTCTGCATGGCTGAACCTGGCCCCTCCTGGCTCCAAGCTGTCTGTGGATGTCAACCAATTTTCTGTATATTTATATAGACTCAATACCATTATTGTGTAAAATGTCTGAAACGTCCATTCTACAAACGTGTAAACACACTTTTTTTTTTTTTTTTTTTTTTTTTACACCATTTTACGATGTACTCTTCCTGCAGCACTCAGGTTCTTCACTGGCTTTTCAAACGAACAACAAAATATAGTTTATGTGAAATGTTTAATACTATAATAATTATGTAGGATATTTAAGATATTTAGCAGTATAATGTGTGTGTGTGTGTGTGTGTGTGTGTGTGTGTGTGTGTGTGTACTACTCACTCAGTTACAGAACCCAAAACCTGACCCAGAATAAAAAGTCACATTGGGCTGGCCTATGATGGTCCTACCTAGAGTTCATATACGTGACGGGTGCATACTATTGCTATGATAACAAAACAATCAAGTGAAAACATAAATCGAAAATGTACGTGTCCGTGCTCCCTATCTTTCTGAATTATTGTTTGAGCTCCAAATGCAGAAGAATGTCACACTCGGCTGTAGCTGATCATTCCTAAACTACTACTTTCCACGATGCAGAGAATATTAATAACCTGCATGCCACAGAAAAATGATTCTAGTGAAGTGTCCAAGTATCATTATTTTAATATATTCTTTTTATTATTATTATTATTTCTTCTATTATTCTTATTTTTTTATATAATTGTTTCTATATTGTTATTTGATTATAGTATTGGTATATATAGTATATTAAATTGCTTGGTGAACGACGCTTCTTATACGCACACGATCAGTACGTGTATTTTTA